>JAYMSP010005973.1:0-12573 GCA_036897095.1 Plantago elongata | reverse complement strand
AGAGTTGGACGCTCTGGTGACTAATGATGATGAGCATGATGCTAAGGCTGCATCAGATAGACCTTCTAAATCATTTTCTTAGAAAGTCAACATCAAAGGAAAAGGGAAAGCAGATGCTGAGCAAGCTCACAATGATAATGAAGAAACACAAGGATTGGCACCAAAAGAGGACGGGATGCGTGTATCTCATCTGAAGAGATCGCTTCTTGCTCCACATATCTTCTCCTCGCCTGCTGTAACTTCCAGAGATGGTAAATTCCTCCAGAAGCACCGTGTTTCAATCTCTCATAAACGAATTGGTTGCTGAAGATTCCCAGGCACTTAATTCTATACCAGATAACCTCAAGCCAGTTTCTAAAGTTCTACTACATAGAGCCACTAGCATTGCGTTGTCTCAGAAAGACTTAAGCATGGTTAGGGATGAAGACTGGAATAATGCCAACTGAGCACTTGACGAAGCATAATATGCTGCTCTAAAGGCTGAGTCTATCTTAAGTCAATTGGAAGAGATGAACCAAAGGGAGCAGACACTCCTTAATGAGAATCAAGAGCTCAGAATGGAAGTTCAGAAGCTAGTTCAGGTGCACAACAACCTACAACAGAACTTCGAGTCCCTTTTTTTTTCTTATGTAAGTTTGAGTCAGTCATTCATGACTATGGGGGAAGAATTAGAGAAACCTACCCAGAAGGGTAGAGGAAAGAAGAGAAAACAAGTCCCCTCCACAAGTCAAGTTACAGAGAAAAACAAACCTTCTGAAGAACCAAGGACAAGGTTAAGAAGCATGATAACTAGGGCTTCCACGGTCCTCGTTATATTTGAAGGAATTAAGCCTTTTGAAGAATAAAAAGAAGAAGGAGAAATCAAAGACAAGGAGGAAGCTTGCAAGTCTCCACTCAGGAACTATAATGATGATGATGAAGAGACTGATAGAGATGAGCATCCACTTTACAGAAAAAGAAGAAGAGTGAAAAGCCTTTTGGAAGCCCCTCTAGCTGAAAGAAGTAGAAATCCTTCTGAAATTACCAAGTCTACTCAAAGTGGGACTTCCAGCAGAAACAACCCCATAAAGAAAGTAGAACTGGAGAAAGGACTAAACAGAAGAATGCGTAGGAACATGCAATTTGGCAGAGTTCAAGAAGAAGAACAACAGGAAAGGCCAGCTGCTGCTCAGATTGAGTATGTCAAAATCAATGACAGTCAATCATCCTACAGATGCATACATTTCTAGAATGGATACTGTATTATTGAGCTACAACATCTTTTAGTAAACAAAAAGTTTCCTAGATCTATCTATATGCAAATGATGGCATGGAGAACCAACAAGCCTACTCTGTTTAATCCCAAGAATACTCACCAGTGACTTGATTTTGAGGTTCACATAAGGACAGAGGCTATGAAGAAGCCTTTGGAAGAAATTTGTGGTACTCTCAACAAATAGAACAAGCTTGGTGTTCAAACCTATGAGTCATTTTACATGACAAGGGAACAATACCAAGATGACATTGCATATTGTGAAGAAATTTACAAGTATTTTGGGTTATCTTTACTGAAGATTAATCATGCTTATGTGTGGGAAAAATACTTTTGGGTCAAGAACTTCATCAAGTCTAAGAAAGACTATCTAGAAAAACATGAAGACCAAAACAGTGCTTACAAAGAAATTTGTGATTTAGCCAGAAAGACAGAGCTCTATGTCAGAAGGTTACTTTATGATTATGTTGAAGACTGCAGGAAGGTAGATCCAATTGATTGAAGATGCTGAAGAACATGAGGTTTCTGAACCTAAGTTGTTTTGAAGACTTGAAGAACTAGTTTATTAGGATGTTTACTTGGAGCTTGGACTCTCCCATTGTCCTATTACTTAATATTTTGTAATGCTACTGACTGTATTTACTTTGTAATACATTTGTGAAAGTTATCTTATAACTTGTCAGCAAAGATCACTTATTGTGATTTGGTTGATGTTTACTTTTTGCACTTATTTATCTGATTGAATATCTTTTGAAATAATTAAGTGGTGGATTGTTTTCACTTCCATGTTTGTAATAGGACTTTAGGATAGTCATGGGTGACTGATCAAAAATGGGGAAATTTTTAGGAATATGTTTTAGTGTTTTTGATCAATCACCATGCAACTTATCTTTAGTACAGAAAGGTGACCAGTACTCTCGATTCACTTGAACATTGTAAAGAGGAAATCACATAGTATGTTAGTCTAGTTAAACTTGTATAGGATTGTTTAGGTCTCTGAATGTAACTTTTATGTTTCGAAGATGGCCGTGAAGAAGGATCCTTGCAACGTAGTTTAATCGAAGATTTGAAAACTGAAGATTGCGTGAGTTTAATGAAGATACACGGGATTAATCTCCTCTGAAATGCTATGTTCAGAAAGCCTTCGTATAGTGATTTTGCACCTTACACCTCTCTGAAGATATGTCATTCTGAGTCAATGAGCATGCTAGCTTTCTGATGGGCACATGTGTCCGTTGAGACTACAGGACAAGAAATAATACAGTGTATTAATTACACTGACTGAAAATATCGATTCCAGCAAGCCCTCTCTGAAAAACGAGATAGTGACTTCTGAGTACTTTTTTCGAGATATCAACGAATAGAATTCTGAGAAGTTTCAACGGATAATATTCGAACGACTCTCAAATTCATATATAAATATCAACACTCAGAAGCTGAGAAAACTACACTTTGAACGCAAAACAACTCGAGCTACGCTCATATTGTTATATCAAGCATGTATTCTCTCAAGCTTCTAACTACAGTTCTCCAAGCTTACAGTCAAATAGCTCGAAGAATTACTGGTAGTTCTAAGTGTCCTGAACCTTAACAAGAGATTGATTATATGTGAAAGAGTTGAACACTCAGATATCCTTTCATTCCCCAGAACAGTTATCAACACTTGGGTCAGAAAGGAGAATCATTCCATATACTGAACAAGTATGTTAAGTTACGATTTCTTCTCCAGCTCTCTGGATAAATAGCTGAAAAGTTATTTAAAGAGAAGCCTGACAATCAATCACATAACCAACACCATCAAGGCGTGGAGTACAGGAAGTACTTGGTTTGTGAAATCAAGAAAAAGCTCCAAGGTTATCTTGAGTACATGAAGTACTTGGCTTTAGAAGCTAGGGAATAACTCAGAGGGAACATTTGGTTGGGAACCATTTATTTGTAAGGAACTTAGAATAGGATATTTTAAGGTGAACTCAATTATCTATTATAGTGGATACTAGGTCTCAGAAGGGCGAAGTGGACTAGTTGGAGGATTACGCCACCTCCAGATGCCACTATAAGTTGCTGTGTTATTTACTTACTACAATTACATTCTAGCAACACACACTCACACATTATTACTGCAAAACACATTAACGTTTATCTGGCACTGAAAGTCTTCTGCTCTTTGAATCTAAGTATCAGAAACCCCCAAGGTTTATGAGAAATACCGTTTATCGACGAAAGTTTGTAAAGACAATTCACCCCCCCTCTCTAGTCATTACCTTTGCCGTTATCTGGACCAATATTTTACGATTCGTCTAAATAATTGATTAAATTATGGTACTTACTATAAATTTGTCAATCAAATCATATCGTTTGACAACTTTAATTTAGGTACTTACCATAAGTTGAATTAGGGTTTTATCAATATATAAACACTCATATCCTCATAATCTTTTTCACTAAGAAAGTTTTCAGTTTACATTTGAAATCATGAAGGCATCCAGACGGAAGGATCACCCCCGAAACATGTTTTTGTTCCCAAAGTTGCCTGTTGATATACATATGCACATAATGTATCTTGTGGTAATCACTAGCATAAAATATTATCTTAGTGTCATGCTAAGGTAATTAATATGGACGAATGGTCTTTCATCAATACATTTCTATAACATACTGTCATACTTATATTTTGGTTAATTATATAATTAGCTCCGAGAGGTACAATAGGATTTGCAAGAAGACATGCTTTTATGCCAATGTCAACTTTGATGCCATATCCTATTCAAAGTGGAAAAGTCCAAAATCTGCTGAAGTTGAATTCATGGCGAAATGCATCAATGATGGAAATTCTGGGAGCTACTTAAGAATGTTACTTGTGACTACAACTTTTATTACATATCATTTTAATCAATTATGTACTCTTTAAAGTCGCTTATTATTATACATTATAATTATATACCTAACTATATTTTATTTTGCAGAACAATGTGTTCGAGTAAAATAATTTCAGTCGGGATAAAAATACCTACTTGATAAAATTGTGGGTGACGGACATAAGATGTCTGATTACGCATATGTGATATTCAATTTGCTATCTAATAACAGGGACGACCATCATGAATGACCGAAATCGTTGATGGCTATTTGGAATCGAAGTGATTGTTTTCAATATATAATAAGGTGTCGCTATGAATTATGCTCAAAGGTGAATAAACTAAATCACATGCTCATACACTCAACTACTGATACGAACATCTATGGTGCGAAGCATCCCAGACACCTACGGTTTACTTGAAATGTGACAAATGCAAGGCCGACTTCGAGACTAAAATCTATAACAAAGAGATTTTTTTAAGGCAGTACTGAGGGACTCTGATATTGTTAATTAATGTCTAGTTTACAATATTAAAGTATTTAAATTGAATTTTATGTCATATGAAGTATTATGTGTAATTTATATTTTTATATATATTAAATTATCAACACAATGTTTTAGACATTCGTCTTTCATCTATTTGTATTTTTATTAATCAATTTTCTTAATAAAAATGAAATACAAAGAAAATACAGAATAAAAAATTAAAGAAACGAAAGTAAAAAAAAGAGCAATGAATATTTCAAATTAGATTTAAAAAATAAACGTTTTTCGTTATTATGCAAGTCAATAATTAAATACCATTTAATTGTCAACAACTTATCAATGAATATTTCAAAGTAGATTTGGTTAATGTAAAAATAACACTCAGTATTGAAGTTCAATATTGCTCCAATAAAGTTGTCAAATGCATGCTTCTTATAATTGGAACTTTACTTTGGCTGTGTGAATATTACTTACCATTTAATAGTCGACAACTTCAAATTTAATATATAAAATTATATTTGTCGGTTTGCTTGCTTCTCATAATTAGTTTAATTAAGTCAATCAACTAATTATGGATGACATTGATTGAGCCAAACAATCTGGAGATTTGATTGCTTCTCATAATTAGTTTAATTAAGTAAATAAACTAATTACCATTCAACTTACTAATTCATGCCAAATTCTTATATACATATATAGATTAGTGGAGGTCGAACGGCCAAGGTGTGTACAAATTGATTTTTTTTCTTTTTCAGCTAGACCCACTATTTCAAGTTCATTACGGTCAGTATGATTACGTACAAACGTCGAAGCTCCTCCAAAGGAATAGCAACTAAGGAGATTAAGATCATTACTTACAAACGCTAAAATCGACCCACAAGCTATATTAAGCCGTCCACCGCTTCACCGACATACCCGCATGAAATAACATTCGTGCACCATTCAATGTATCTCATGCACTACGCCTCCTTAATGCGGATCTTTGTTACCGTGGAATAGTGGTAAGCCTTTGTTTTACATTGAAAATAACTATATTTCTATTATGAGTTCGTTTTTTTAATATAAATCTAAGGTAACAGTTAGATGTGGTGATCAATCGCAATTTCACAACTCTAAATAGTAGACTCAAGAGGTTATTGAAAATCGGCCACCCGCATCCCAAATATATTGTAGCGGACCGTCCGGATCGAGGTTCAAACGTCAAGGATTATCCCGAACTCCCAAATACATAAATACCAAAATAATACTTATTACAGACCCCAAATTTAATTTACAAGTCTATTATTATTTCATACGCCTAAAAGATCAGCAGCGGGATAGCAAGGCCTAGTGTCAGTCTGTCTGTCTACCTCGATCTCACATCGTGCTCTAATCCTGGGAAATCAAAGTTAAAACAGGAAGAGCGTAAGTCAAACAGACTTAGTGAGGATAATCAAGCAGGTATTAAAATGCATGAATGCAACAAGATAGCAAACCACCACAACACACTGATTAGGCACTTTTTAAAATGGGGAAACTGTAAACACGCACTCACGATCATAGCACATGAAAGGTGCTAGATTTACAGTACTGAAACAGTAACTGTCTTGAGCTGGACCGAACGGATCAGGTATCGGTCAAATAAACAAGTAGCGGAGTGACCGCGACGGAGTTGCTTTAATGACGGTCACGACCCATCGCAACACATAAATAGGATCGTTTGAATAGTCCGAACACGCACGTAGGAGCCCGAAAAAATAGCGCTGCAGACCGCTTTATAAATTTTATCGAACAAGTCGACCAAGACGGTTTCCCAAGTTTTTCCAAAACAGTGCGTGGTTGCTTTAAAAATCATTTTTCATGTAATGCAAATCATGTGGATCAACAAGACATAATCACGATGCAATATAAAGGGGTAACTGAAATAGAATAGCATCAGGTTAGAATCAAGCTACAATCCGAATACAGTTCAAAAGATTCAATAACAATAATATAGTCAGTATACGTAATTAGTCTTCGTGTCGGGGTCAGTCGGAACGTCGTCGGGTAGTCGAACTCAGTGTTAGACAAGCAGGCAAATAAGCAGGAACAGATACTGGAATTAAAGGCGATGAAAGGTAACAACTTTCTCAGGGCCAGATGCCGAAAGCCTGAAATCGCTCACCTTGATTGATCTCGTAAGCTACGCAACTTCGTGATCCTGATAAACGGACAATAGTATTTACTTTTACGCCAGAATAGTTATAAAACTCCCGTAATTCCCCCAAATAATCATGACAAGTAGCAACAGTTAACTGACGAAGACACTTATGCATATAATTTCATCTAGTCATATAATGCTGTTCAACATACGCAAGATTGACACAGTATCACACATGAGAACGCAAATAGCAGCAAGTTATATAAACATGAGCAGATAATAATATATTTTAAAGCACAGCAGTCGTATTTTCACTTGGGCATTTTCTATTTACTTGTACTCCTTATTTCCGAATGAAACACTTCCTCCATATACAAAGGCAATCATTTCCGTATCAACTCATATCTCCTACTGTCATAACCAGTTCATACTAATACATGACAACCAAACAGTAGGTTAACCTCTTAATATGCCACTTATCACGAACACATATAACAACTATAGCATGACCGCCCATAGACATATTATGCAACAAAAGTACTACTGCTGTATTGCATCCTTATACAACACTGAAGGATTCATCATGTGAGTGTAAGACAGAACTACCAGAAGAAATGTTACAAGCTTGAGCCAGCCCATCATTAGGTCATACGAATGATCAACATAATACGCAGGTTAAATCAACTCGTAATCATAATAGCAAACCGAAGTCCAAGATCTAGCAATAGTTGATCAACAAAATAACAAGCAGTACATGCATCAGAAATCAGGATGGAGCAGATGACTCACACATATAGAAGATTGAATGAACAATAATTCCCAACAGTCTCATTGATACAAAAAATAAACAAATTTAAGCGTCTAAGTTGAAACAACGAGCAGGTAAAGGACCATGGTGAATGATTTGACGCAGCAGCAAGCTGCAACGATCAATTTAGACATATTTGGAGCACACAACATCGACAATTACAGGTATAGAAAATTGAATCTATAGGTATCAACTGGAATTCACTATAGTACGAGCATCATAAATTAGAATCTAGCATACTGACGACACCCGAGAAACTGCACAATTCGAACCCATAAGCATAGCAGCCGAAATCCCAATACAACCAAGCAGTACACACACAATTACGCATACGCAAGCCGTAGACAGTAACCCATTCGAATAATAATAGAAATGCGCAGATATCAAGCAATTAAACATTATAACTCAACAACAATCGAACTCAACAAAACAACAATTAAGTATACTGTTCCCATCCCAAAATTCGATTGAAATCGAAAGTGGAAGGATACTAACCAGAGTCGATCGAGAGAAACGACACTAGTCCGGTGAGAATGCGGGTATGAAGGCGCGGATGAGAGGCGACGGTGAGAGGCGAGGGAGTGTGAGACGAGGGCAGGGGATTGCTTTGATTTTCTGGCCGGTTGGGTGTGACGGAAATGAGCGACGGGACGGCCTATTTATAGGCGGGGAACGGCTGACCACGTATCTCCGTTTGTCAGCACGTGTCACGCCGCACGTTCCTTCTTCCGCCACGTGTCTCCAAGGGAAAACTGGTCATTTCTTGCGGCGGCTGGTCGGTTTTCTTTTCCGGGAAGAAAGCGGCAGTAGTCGGTGGCTTCGGCGGGAAGGAAACGGATGATACCGAAGGCAATGGAAAAATGGAGATTGTGAATTGAACGGGAAAGGGGAAAAATGGAGAAGAAGAAGGAAATGAATCAGGGGTATATTTGGTATTTTGCAATTATATAAACCTGGTTTCTTCTGGACTCCAAATGGCTCGTAAATAAATTCTGAAAAATTCGAATTCGATATCCGGGACGATATTGGACGCGAACTAAACTAGAATCAAAAATAATTTTAAAAAGTTTTATTTTTATTTTTATTATTATTTTATTAATTTAATATCAAATAATAATTTAACGCTACTCGTAATTAACTGGCGGATACGACCGGCCGTTAATTTCCGAATTTGACCCACTGTTAACAGTCAACATACTCTCACGCGTCGAGTCAGGGGTCAGTTGTCAGTTCGAAATAATAGTATTAATATCGAATTAATTACTAATACAACGAAACAAAATTCAAGGTTCTTACACTCTCCCCCACTTTAGGGAATTTGGTCCTCCAAATTCAACCTATCTTCGGTAAACAAGTACGGGTACTTCTCTCATATTTCGGCCTCCTTTTCCCAAGTTGCTTCTTCAAGGGCATGATTTTGCCACAAAATATTAACTAGAGGGATTTGCTTATTCCTGATTTCCTTCACTCGAGTATCTAAGATTCGAATAGGTTGTTCTTCATAGGTCAAATTCTCTTCAAGTCTAACGTCAGTGGGTTGAAGGACATGCTCAGGGTCAGGGTGGTATTTCTTAAGTTGGGACACGTGGAAAACATTATGGATTCCGGTAAGATTCAGTGGGAGTGCTAACTCATATGCAAACGGTCCAACTCTCCGAGTTATCTCAAATGGTCCAATGTACCAGGGTGCAAGTTTTCCTCATTTTCCAATTCGTTTAATCCCCTTTCTCGGAGAAATATTCAAGAACACTTGATCTCCTACTTCAAATTCCAAGTGTTTCCGTCAACGATCAGCATAGGACTTTTGTCTATCCTGAGCCGCTTTAATCCGCCGGATCATCTGTACCTTCTCAATTGATTCTTGGATTATCTCAGGATGTAAGGCATTTTCTTCTCGAGTTGATGTACTTTTCCAATCGTCCATATCCCAATCCAAGGGTGATCGGCATTTTTGACCGTAAAGTGCTTCATACGGTGCCAACTGCATCGAAGCTTGATAGCTATTGTTGTAAGTAAACTCAATCAATTTTAAATGCCTGATCCAGGTTCTAGGGAAATCTAGACTGCATGATATGAGTAGATCTTCAAGGAATCGGATTGTTCTTTCCGATTGTCCATCAGCAGTACTAAATTTGAGTTGTAAACCGAGACCTTTTTGTAATTGTTGCCATAACCGGGATGTAAATTTTGGATCTCGGTCGGATACTATACTGATAGGAATTCCATGTAGTCGAACAATTTCTCGTATATATAGTTCAGCCAAATTTTCTACGTTGTACTGCGATCCGACTGGAATGAAATGAGCAGATTTGGTTAATCTATCTACGATTCCCTAAATACTGTTATATCTGTGGATTTTCGGAAATCCAGTGAAAAAATCCATAGTTATATGATCCCATTTCCAACAAGGAATTAACAACGGCTGTAACAGACCGGCTGGCCATTGATTCTCGGCTTTAACCATCTGACAAGTCTGACATTTTTGCACGTATGCAACAATACCCCGTTTCATCCGATGCCACAAGAATTGTTCTTTTAGGTTGGCGTACATCTTGTTTCCACCGGGATGAATATTGTAGATGGTTTTAGGACTGTCATCGAGGATTATATTTCTCAATTCCCGTGGAATCCATAACCTCTCTTTGTATCGTAATACTCCTTTATCATCCAGTTTCAAGGGAAATTTCTTGCTTTGCATTTCCGTCTTTAATTTGCTGAATGCAGGGTCCAAAGGTTGGTAATCCTTGATCTGTTCGTAGAGATATGACCTTATAACTAAACCACTGTATCTGAGTCTGGTTTTCACTTGCAGCATCCCTAATTTAGGTGCAGCTGGAATACTGTCCTTTTGCCTAACATGTATGTAATTGTATAGTCATAATCTTCTAAGAACTCCATCCATCGCCGTTGGCGCATATTGAGTTCCTTTTGAGTGAAGAGATATTTCAAACTCTTATGATCTGTAACAATTTCGAAAGTCGAACCGTATAGGTAATGTCGCTACTTAACTAAGCCAATGCGAAGATAATAGCTCCAAGTTCCAAATTGTACATCGGATAATTTTGTTCATGGGGCTTCAATCTACGGGATGCATAGGCAATAACTTTACCTCGTTGTGTCACCACACAACCATATCCTTCTCCTGATGCATCTGTATAGACTATGAAATCTTCGTTGCCTTGAGGTAGAGTAAGGATCTGTGCTGAAGTTAACCTTTTCTTTAACTCTTGGAAGTTGATGTCACACTTCTCCGTCCATTCAAATTTGGCATTTTTGGCTGTGAGGAGATGTAGGGGCTTTGCTATCTTCGAGAAGTCTTGAATGAATAGTCGATAATATCCGGCTACTCCAAGAAAACTTCTGACATCGGTAGCCATTTCAGGTTGTTTCCATTTCAATATAGCTTCGATCTTGTCAGAATCAACTTGTAAGCCTTCTCGGAATATCTTGTGTCCTAAGAATTTAACTTCCGACAGCCAAAACTCGCACTTGCTGAATTTAGAATATAACCTTCGTTGTTGCAATGTCTAAAGTACCAATCTCAAGTGCGTAGCATGTTCTTCCCGACTTTTGGAAAAGACTAATATACGTCGATGAAAATGACGACGAACTTATCCAAAAATGGTCGGAATGTTCGATGCATTAGATCCATGAAGGACGCAGGTGCATTAGTCAATCCAAAGGGCATGCTTAGTGTGGGACAACTCGGTCTACACATGCTCCACTTCATTTCGGATAGAATTCATCATATGCTCCACGTCACGAAGACGCTCACGACTGCGAGCTCGGGCCCTTCTTTCGGCCTCAAGACGCTCTGTTCCTTGCCGGGTGAGCATCCTTCCGGCATGGGCTTTGTCTACCCAAGATTGCACAAAGTTCTTTTCATTCTCGAAGTCTCGGCTTCCATCTCCGTCCATCTGTC
Organism: Plantago elongata; assembly: GCA_036897095.1. Taxonomy (NCBI): domain Eukaryota; kingdom Viridiplantae; phylum Streptophyta; class Magnoliopsida; order Lamiales; family Plantaginaceae; genus Plantago; species Plantago elongata. The sequence goes on along the minus strand of JAYMSP010005973.1, from coordinate 1,129 downwards.
GAAGTCTTTAAATATGGATAATAATAGTGCATATTTATGTGTCTCTATCCCATTTTTGAAAATATAGTATAGGAGTTGGTATTTGGAAGTGCGTCACAATCCTATTGGTCCAAACCGGGCTTTGATACCACTCTATAGCGGACCGTCCGGATCGAGGTTCGGACGTCAAGGATTATGCCGAACTCCCAAATACATAAATACCAAAATAATATTTATTACAGACCCCAAATTTAATTTAAAAGTCTATAATTATTTCATACGCCTAAAAGATCAGTAGAGGGATAGAAAGGCCTAGTGTTAGTTTGTCTGTCTACCCCGATCTCACTTCGTGCTCTAATCCTGGGAAATCAAAGTTAAAACAGGAAGAGCGTAAGTCAAACAGACTTAGTGAGGGTAATCAAGCAGGTATTAAAATGCATGAATGCAACAAGATAGCAAACCACCACAACACGCTGATTATGCACTTTTTAAAATGGGGAAACCGTAAACTCGAACTCACGATCATAGCACATGCAAGGTGCTAGATTTACAGTACTGAAACAATAAATGTCTTGGGCTGGACCGAACGGATCAAGTATCGGTCGAATAAACAAGTAGCGGCGTGACCGCAACGGAGTTGCTTTAATGACGGTCACGACCCATCGCAACACATAAATAGGACCATTTGAATAGTCCGAACACGCACGTAGGAGCCCGAAAAGATAGCGCTGCAGACCGCTTTATAAATTTTATCGAACAAGTCGACCAAGACGGTTTCCCAAGTTTTTCCAAAACAGTGTGTGGTTGCTTTAAAAATCATTTTTCATGCAATGCAACTCATGTGGATGAGCAAGACATAATCATGATGCAATATCAAGGGGTAACTGAAATAGAATAACATCAGGTCAGAATCAAGCTACAATCCAAATACAGTTCAAAAGATTCAATAACAATAATATAGTCAGTATTCGTAATTAGTCTTCGTGTCGGGGCCAGTCGGAACATCGTCGCATAGTCGAAGTCAGTGTTAGACAAGCAGGCAAATAAGCAAGAACATATACTGGAATTAAAGCCGATGAAAGGTAACAACTTTCCCAGGGCCGGATGCCGAAAGCCTGAAATCGCTCACCTTGATTGATCTCGTAAGCTA
>JAYMSP010005972.1:0-12576 GCA_036897095.1 Plantago elongata | reverse complement strand
AAATTCAAACAGGGGTAGAAATGACTTTTCCGGGCTGAAAGTCAAATTCGTGGACCTGGATGTAATTGATTTTTATCAATTAGGACTTAGATGTAATTGTTGATCTGGGTGATAGCCATCTGCAACTTTTAAATCTAACAGGGGTGTAGATGTAATTCGCCCTTAAAATATTCAGAAAATAGCTCAAAATTACATCTCATGCCACTCAATTATAAACACAAATACTTTTATTTTATTATTTTATAAAAAAGTACTCTTGTCTTATTTTTTGAACCCAAAAAGTGTTTGGGAAGCTTAGGACGGGACGGAGGAAGTACTATTTTATAAATGAATTTTAAATTCAAGACTTCATTTACTAATCGCAGGACACAATTTTAATATAAATTAACCCATTAACTTTAAAATACTACAATTTTATCCAAAAATACTTTAATTTATGCATTTTAACTTTCTAACATGTGTATTTCTTTTCCAATCTTTAAACAAACATAATCAAAGAACACGAAGGTTGTAATGATTTTCAAACAATCATAATTAAAATATAAGCGTAATGTTATAAATAAATAAATAAATACAAATTTAATCAAATTGTACACACCAAATTTAGTATTTTTAATTACTTAAAAAAAGAATAAAAAAACCCATGAAACAGACAAACGGGTTGTTTGGCAACCTCAAACTGCCCACTGCTAGGACATCTTGTCTGGCAACCTTGAAGGCTATTCCAGCATCCTTGAAGGCTGCCAAGCATGTATATTGGACTTTTTTTTTTTAAAATTTTGCTTAGTGATATATTAGTTTATTTAAATATTTAAATGATATAGAATAATTACTCTTTCCGTTCCATTAATAACTTTCTAAATTTCCTTTTTTAGCTTTTCTGTAGAAACTTTCTAACCCATAAATGGAAAGTTTTTATCATACTAACTTATTTTTTATTATATCTCTTTACTACTTCATCATCATTTTATTCAAATTCTCTCTTATTTATCATCCACTTACAAACTTATCAATATAAATATCCCACACAAATTAATAAAATATTAATTTCCTTAATTGAAGAGAAAGTAAATTGGTAACATTAACAATAATCGTAAGTTATATAGATATCAACATACTTTTACATATACAAAATAAATATAACTTAGAGAACCGTTAAAGAAGACCGGAAAATACATCTTCACACACGTAGTGTGTAACGTCAATTTTAGTACAATAATAAGAAGTTAAGAACATCTTGATGTATGTATGAAGGCTAAATAGGCTATTGTTTTAACTATTAATTATAGTTTGAATGATATTATATCGATCGAACATTTTGCATACATATATGTTGGATTACTAATATTAATTATAAGACATGGTACAACACTTCACGTAATGGATTATAAATTCTATTCCCATAAATAAACGACAATGCTCTTCCTTATACGGTTGTTGGGTAGGTCAATGTATGATGTTATAAGCAACTTCCTTGCCTTTTGTTCCCGTCTATATGCCATCGATCAACGTCATACAAATGCTTGCGGTGTAAGGAGCTTCGGGTGTCCCAATTTAAACAATCAATAAATTCGAGTGTTTAGCTTTGTAAATTTTCCATGTAACAAAACATTTATATGCGGCTTATGATGAGCGAATAAAATATTATCTTGAATTTAATTTGTATACGTCAAATCATGTATATCTGAAGTAAATTACCAATAGTAGTCATTGAAGATATGAGCATTGTTCAACATCAGTTTATGAGTCATCGGAGAAAAAAATACAGACACGGTATGCCATTTTCTGGAAGTACTTTAATGCTTATCCATGGAAATTTGTAAAGATGTATAAACATATGAGTGAATAAAATTAATTCATGTATTAAAGTTTAAGTTTCTTACTACAACCCATATCAATATCGTATATTATAGCCACAATAGGTATTTCATGAAGATTCATAGTCTTGCAAGGTGTAATTGGAAATCAAGTTTCAGTTTCTTACCACAACCCATACCAGTACTGTATATTATAGCCACAATAGGTATTTCATGAAGATTCATAGTCTTGCAAGATGTAATTGGAAATTTGTATGAGTCGTGTGCGAATTGTACAAAGTCAGATTGGAAGTTTGATCCCGTCTATTATTTTCTAATGTACTAAAACATTGGTTAGGACTTCCTTTTATAGTGTGATGGGATGCATAATAATTAATCATCTTAATTACCATTATATGATTTTATTAAAATAAGGCATGCAAGTTTATTTAAACTGGCAATTTTATTCTCATTGCATTTACATTCATTTCCTTATCAAGACAGATTGTGTGATTATAGAGCCACGTAGAATTCTTTAGCCTATAATATATCAATTTGTTTGAATAACAACTTTCCTTTATAATATATATGGATAGATACATGGATGGATATATGGATATGAATTAACTTTAAATTGTATTGGGCCACTGTCGTCGTGTTGACTTCTTCACTTTAACTTCTTCATTTTAAAGCATCACTTCTAGAAATTGATATATGGTGTGAGCGATGTTTGTTTTTGTTTCATTTATAAATGTTTCGTTGAACATCACCTGTGCTCTTGACTCTTATTAATGAAAATTTAGATGTTTCAACAAAAGAAAATCAACTTCACCAACAAATTACCTCATTCAATCATGTAAGACTTTTATTGGTTTAAATTCTCCACAAAATGAATTGAATAGAAACTGGTATTTTAATTAAACATATTCAATGAAAACTCTTTTTTTTTATGTGAATTAAAAGTTAAACATTATAAAATTTATAATATTTGAAATATAGTTACGAGTGATCTCTATTTGTAGAGGGTGAAAAAAATATGAAATTGATATAATTTTATATTTTTACATTTTATATTTTATTAAAAATTATTGATTGAAAAAAGAAAAAGAAATAATAAAGAAGAGGATGAGGTGTATAGGAAATGATTGGAGTAACAGTAATGATTTCGGTGGCAGAAATGAATGGAGTAGTAAGTGATTTTCTTATTGTGTATCCATATATATATATATACTGTTATGATATATAAATTTTAATTAATTATGAATGGAAGAAAAATAAGAAGAATATGAAAAAAATTAGGAGATTAAAAGTTGAGAAAGGTTCTATACAAAATTTTTAAAATAACAATTTAATTTTATAATATAGATAGATTGGTGATGAATTTTATTCAGTGGTTTGAAGTTTGTGTTCAAACAAGTTGAAACATACGGAATGACCGAACAGTATACTGTACACAGTAGGTGGACTAATGGGAGACCGAGTAAAATACAATGGGGCCGACCGTGCGAATTTAAAAGGAGAGAGCAATTCCCATTTTCCACATCCCAAGTAAGTGTATGTAACACAGGAGAAGAAAACACCATTGAGAATCGAGCCGTACTTTTGCCGCGCAAAGAGTATCTCAAAAGCCCTATAAAACCTCTACAAAAAGCCAAAACCAAACCCTGTCTCTTAGGGTTTCACATTCTCAGAACCTCCACTCTTCTTCTCCACACTATGTACCCACTCCACACTCAATAATCACTACCAAAATACTCTCAACCACTACCAATGGCGTTTGCTACAGGACTTCGCTTGCTCCGTCGTCCTTTAATCTCCTCTTCATTCACTGCTCCCAGCCGCTTCCTGCTCGCGAAACAGGCGTCGGAGCTCCGATACCTCGCCGCAATTGACACCAACCGGAGGCTGTTGTCGACCGAAGCCTTTTCGAGCAGGGGAGACGAACCGTTGGATGTCAATGGTACTTCGGTTGCCGTGAAGGATGGAGGAGGAGGAAATGGAAGTGATGACGGAAGAGTAGTTGCCACAGAGCTGCATACGGAGGCGACAGAGGCGTATATGGCGTATGCGATGTCGGTACTGTTGGGTAGGGCTTTACCGGATGCTAGGGATGGGCTTAAGCCTGTGCATCGGAGAATTCTGTGAGCTGTTCTCTACCAATTTTGTGGTTCAATTGTGTTTACTGATGTCTGCTTCGATTAATTTTGTATTTGTGGCCATAGTTCATGTAGCTTGCTTGTTACTGTGTTTACTGATGTCTAGTTCGATTAATTATGTATTTGTGGCCATAGTTCATGTATCTTGCTTGTTACAGTGGGGACATGTATTCTGTAGTTATTCTGCTGCCAGTTCTTCAGCTAATTCAGTTTTTTTTTTTGAAACAGCTAAAATTTTATTAATACGAGTCAAGGGCACAAGGAATGCTCTCAACCAAACAATTACAAACGAAAACAAGTGCTAGATTACATAACTCGAAACGTCTAAACCGGAAACAATCAAAGAAGATTACATATACTCCATATCTCCACACCAAAATGTTCAATCATCAAGGAATGCTCTGTATTAATCACTCTCAAAAAGCATCTTCAGTCACGGTTCCAGTTTCATACTAATTCAGTTTGGAAAATATCCTGCACAGGGAGCCGAGAGGTTTTCGGAAATTGAATTAGACTAATTGTGATAGCTGGTTGTTAACTGCTTTAAGTGATGCATATTCTTATTAAATTTATGCAATATGCTGATTTCAGAGACTGTCGACAACATAAGTTCTTAATTTGCTTCACACCTCATTTGCCTTAAGACCATTATTTCTTAACTTATCTGGTACTGCAGCAGTATTGACGATTGATTCGCTATCAATATTTCAGTTATTACATCACTAGTGTAATGTCCATAAGCTTCTTGTAATATCTGGTCGCCTCTGAAGTGATTGCCTGCTCACATTAGGCAATCCTGAAACTCATGTGAACTCAACTGTCTGTCTGGCGCACTTACTAGTTACTAGAACATGCCTTATGTGGATGTAGCTGCATCAGCTCTCTTAAAACAGTAAAAACTGATGTGTATTCTAAACAGATACGCAATGCACGAGTTGGGCCTTTCATCTAGGAGACCACACAAGAAGTGTGCAAGAGTAGTTGGAGAGGTAGCAATCAACTCTGCATTACTTTCTACTAAGCTGGACCTGTGAATATTTATTATCACCATCCTGCTTCTAAAGTTAATGAATCATGAATTTAGTTTATACATAGTATTTATGCAATATGTTAGATTGCATAGTCTGTATTACAAAATCCCATTCAGATCAAACCACACGATAATCTTTCCTGAGTCTAACTACATCCAATCATGCCCCTCTCCCATTCTGTTTAGAAGTTACTGCTTGAAACCTCCCAAAAACCAACTCCAAACCTAATTTTAGTTAACTATCTAAATCCTGAACCAGAATCCATGATCTAGAGTCTAGACGGGTTTTTGTTTTTGTCTTAACTCTGCTCTGTTTCACTTCCTTGCAGGTTCTTGGAAAGTTCCATCCACATGGAGACACTGCTGTATATGATTCATTGGTCCGAATGGCTCAGGTACTGCTTAAATATCAAATTTTATTTGATCTCCTCAGTGGAGACTGACAATATGAATGAGATGTTTTAGTCAAAGTTAAGCAACTGTACATTTTTGGCACCACATGTTATGTTGAAACTTCACCACTAAAAATGATTTTCTGCCTTGTCTAGATGATTTTTGTAGAGGCAGGACATCCGAGATCTGTAGAAAACATAATTTGCCATCATTTTGTTGGATTCATTCTGAAACTTGTGTTGCCTGTATAATTATAATGGACTACTAGGTTTTAGGGTGGCTAAGGGCAGGATATTGTACGTCTTCCCCAACATGAATTGAAATTATTAAACTGGCATTTGGTACTTGAATCCTTTTTTCATTTCTTTAGTATCTATACACTCTCTTTGTGCACATCAGATTGATGAGGTTATCATTAAATTTAAAAAGCAATTTTATCCCATGCCAAGGTCAGGTCTAGTGATATTTTTCATAATGGCATTTTTGATTGTTTCTAACTAACTTGCAATTAAAAACCTCACAGGATTTCTCCTTGCGGTCACCACTCATCCGTGGGCATGGGAATTTTGGGTCTATGGATGCAGACCCCCCAGCTGCAATGCGCTACACAGAATGCAGACTGGAGGTGAACTTACATTAATTCTTTCTGCCTGCCCAGTTATTATTATTATGATTTTTTAATAAATTATTATGAAACAGGGCTCAGGGATTTTGTTAGCATAATCCCCCACTCCAAACCATCATGTTCTGGTAAAGAGTGCTGAACAAAATCCCACTGTGAACTTACTTTCTTCTGGGATTTTCAAGCATCAGCACATCCCAATAAATTTTGCATGTTTTTATGTGCCCCCTCAAAGTTGAATATTTGTTGTCAATCACTTCTGACCAGATAGCACTATCTTGTTCTTTATTGGCAATTTGGCATACGATGTTCAAATGTAATCGTCTTTTTCAGGCACTTGCGGAGTCTATGTTGTTGGCAGACCTGGAACAGGATACAGTAAGTCTCCATCAACCTGTCCTGCAGCCTTTTTTTGAGTGACTTTGTGAATGATGTGTTTCAATTGTTGTAGGTTGACTATGTTCCCAACTTTGACAACTCACAAAAAGAGCCATCTGTACTTCCTGCTCGCATCCCAAATCTCTTACTGAATGGTTCTTCAGGAATTGCGGTATCTACATGAACATCCTCAAACTGCCTTCTTGCTCTATGTCGGTGTTTGATTTCTGCTCTGTTACTCTGGTCCTGCATGTTAAAAGTTCTATGTATTTTCTACTCTCAGGTTGGAATGGCTACGAATATCCCCCCACATAATCTTGGGGAGCTGGTAGATGCATTATCCGTGTTGATTCACAATCCTGAGGCGACGGTATAATTTTGTCACTGAAGATCCATCTTATCTTGCGGAACTGCCAGTTGTATTGTCTATGTTTCTGTTTTTTCTCTTTCTGGATTTTTGAACATAAACCATGTCCGTGGCTGTTCCTTCCTGTAAAAGTTCTTTACCTACAGCTTTGGAGTTTCTTACAAGTCACCCATTGTGATATGTGAACTGTGAAAATGGTATTAAATGGTTTCTACAGTTGCAAGAATTGATGGAGTACTTGCCTGGACCTGATTTTCCTACTGGAGGAATAATAATGGGTAGCCTTGGGTGAGTTGTTCCATCATCACTGTTTCTTTTTTCTCTTTTTAATGTAGATGAATAACACCCAACGGTATAACCCTGCTTGTGGAATATGGTTAATAATTCTTATTACCAATTTATAATAAAAATTGTGAGTTGAGCATTGGTGTATATGCTCCATGACAATTTGAAGTTTGAATAATGAAACCACATCTAAAGCGTAATCCATTTTGCTCCACCATGAATAATTTCTTATTTAGCTGAACACTATGACTGGCCTGATGGATCATGCAAGTTAAACCCCTATCATTGATTATTCTGACCACCTACATCGAATTCTCTAGGTTAACTGAATTAGCATTCTCATACATGAATATTAATCCGGATATAATCAAGTGAAGAAGTGGTCTTCAAAGATCTTATTTTATAATGTATGTATTTTTTATGATGTTACGTCATCTTGTCCAGTATAACGGATGCATATCGAACTGGAAAGGGACGAGTGGTAATCCGAGGGAAAACTGATGTGGAAGTACTGGATTCGAAGACTAAACGTTCATCAATTATCATAAAAGAGGTAACATATTTATGCAACATTTATTTTGGTATACGTTCATTTGAGACTATTGTTTGTACCACTTTGGATTAAATATGATATGTTAAAACGTGTAATTTGACCCTGTCATTGAAACAGATTCCATACCAGACCAATAAAGCTACCCTTGTGGAAAAGATTGCTGACCTTGTTGAGAATAAGGTACATTCTAAATTATTGCGTCATGGCAGTCTTTTTTATTCCGATTTTCTTCTTTTAATTTTCAAGTATTGAGCTTTCTGTCTTCTTCGTGCCTCACGATCTATCAAATTGATATAATGTTTTTTTGAATAGTCCATCAAATAGACTGATAATTTGTTCGTAAAGAAAATGTAAACATATTACATGCATGCTAGAATCAAGTGTGTCAATAGCATACTCTGCTAGTCCTGGGGAGCTGGGTAGCATTAATTTTTCAGAGTGGTTTAAAATACTATGAACTCATGACTTGCAACATCGATCCATTTATAGTTCAAAAGTAGTACATCTCATTTAAAAGAGATCTTGAAAAGCTGGACATAGTTCTTAAAATTTGGTTTTCATTGGGGAGGTTTTCTGCTTTTTTCGGACTTGCAAACGGAGATGTTTCTGATTACTCCTTTAATAACTGATTAGCTTATCTTCACTTGAGCCCGAACAATTTGCCTAGCATTATTTATTGTAACCTTGTGTGGATTTCATGTTAGATTTTGGATGGAATAAGCGATGTACGTGATGAGAGTGATCGGTCTGGAATGCGAATAGTCATTGAGGTAACTTCATGCATTAATGGTTCATGGTTATATATTTCAGTTCTATTGTGAGGGCGAATAATATTATTTATCCATTATCCCTCTTTTATTTCGTGGTTTCATCCTCGTTTTATTTATCTTTCCAGCTCAAGAGGGGTTCAGCTCCAGCTATTGTCTTGAATAATCTGTACCGTATGACGTCACTACAAACTTCTTTTAACTGCAACATGATTGGGTATGAGGTTTCTAAAACTATATTGAAATCATATTTGTATGCAATTCATTTCTCTTGTAAAGCTACTGTATTTAGCAATTGATTTGTTGTATTTGCACTTGGAAATTGGGATGTTGTTTCAGTTTCATTTATTTTAATGGTTGATCTGTTGATTTCTTATACATGGGCAAGCAATGTAATATTTTCACTTGCTAATCACCTGAAATAACTCTGACACTGGACATCAGTTTGCAACTTGTGTTATGCGATGCCAAATGTGATGTTTAGTTGTTTACTTTATCTGATACTAATGGACAGTTGGATACTGCTTTGTCGATTGATGCTAGATAGGTTTTGGTTTGGCCTACCTTTCATTTGATGTGAATCACATTTGATTGCAAGAGCTAGATATGACTGTAATTCATTGCATGATTCTGTCTTGCATTGGTGAAAAACGCTACCCGTTGAATCATTTTGCCTACTTTTCCTACTGTTATGTTGTTGAAATGTCTTCTCTGCCTTTTCTTCAATCGGTTCCTAGTTCCTAGCATAAAGAGTCGAATTCTTGCAGTTATTCCCCATGCCTGGAAATTCCTTTGCTGATGAGTAGACATGATTTCGTCAACATACAATATTTGACCCTTTTTTGTCATTCCAGGATTCTTAATGGTCAACCAAAGCAGATGGGATTAAAGGAATTGCTTCAGGTGATAATCTCATACTGCATCATGGAGATTTAACAAATTTCTTTTTGATCTCGTACTATGCCATATCATGACATTTTTTTACATATAGGAAACACATCATTCATTATCGTCATTATCTCTGATGGGATCCTTCAGCTGAGTGAAAATGGCATAAAAGAAACTGAATTTTTGCCTTGTAATAATACTTGGATTTTTCCTTACGTGCCTTTCTTTTGCAGGCATTTTTGGATTTTAGATGCTCTGTGGTTGAAAGGCGTGCAAAATATAAACTAGATCATGCACTAGATCGCAATCACATTGTACAGGTATGTTGTACTAACTACTAAGCTTCAACCTTAAAAAATGCTGTTTACAAAGACTTCCTTGAAACATTTCCTGTTAATTAATACCGACTAGTTTCCATTTCCGAACTTGTAGTGAATGAATATTGTACTGCTTAGCTTGAGCTTATGCACTATGAGTAAACTAAGTGCAAAGTATTGGTATAGTTTCTTCTGATAGCTATGTACCTGTCAATTCACTTGCAATTGCTCCTTTACTTACATCCTTCTGTTTTTCTTTGGTGTGTGCGCATGAAATTAGGGTATTATAACAGGACTCGATAACCTTGATAGGGTCATTGATGTAATCAGGCAAGCTACAAGTCATCTCTCAGCTGCAGCTGATTTAAGAAAAGGCAAGCATTATCATATCTTGATGTAATCCATTAAGCTGAAAACAAAGTTGTATCTCCTTTACTGGTTAAAATGTCATGAGTTTTAGCACCACATGCACAGTTTATTTTGCATGAATCACTAATCATGATAATGGTTGTCATGAATACTTTAGAATTGGATTTGATATGTAAAGCACCAAAAGATACAATTCAGGATAATAAGTGACTAGTGTACAAATTCCAGTCAAAATGACTTTTCTACTGTGAACCAAAGACATGCGTCTTTTCTAATCTATTTTGTAATTACTACTTAAATATTGATTGCTCAGTATACCTAGATTTATTCCAAGTAGATGTCTAATGTTATCATGGACCTCTTACTTTATATTCATTAAAGACTCTTAATTGAAGGTTCCACTCATGCTGCTGTTTTAATACCTAAGTTGATAGGCCTGTTTTTCACTTTGCCCTCTTCATCTATGCCTGCAGAGTTTAACCTGTCTGACAAGCAAGCAGAAGCTATACTAGAAATAAGCCTTAGAAAACTTACATCTCTCGAGGTGAATCTGGATCTTATGAGTTTTTCTGTTCATTCCACGCTTCTGTATAATTAGATCTTATATTGAATACATTGTTTTTGGCCTTCACAGAAAAATAAGTATGTTGATGAGGGGAAATCTTTGTCAGAACAAATATCCAAGTTACAAGAGCTTCTTTCAAGTAAAAAGCTAATACTTCAGGTAGGTTCTTGGATTCTTAAACTTTTGAATTATTCCTTGACGGCTCTCCTTGCAGTTCCGTTATTGTTCTGTATATTCCCAAGCTGTATGCACCTTCATTCATGTGTATATGTTTGGGCGCAAATATATTTTCTTACCTACTTATTGGAGTAGGTGAACAAGCTGGACCTATGTTTGTCATTTCATATCCCGAACAATGTTTCTTATTGTCATCATATCCCTCCCTTATTATAAATAGTCGCCCTTGCTTCATATAACCTCTTGGTGCTATTCACTTGGTATATCTATGCATCCTCAATTTGAATGCTGGGCTTCTATTTTATGACCGGTCATTTATCTTTTGCTTCGACACTTAGTTGATCGAAGAAGAAGCAAATGAAATCAAGACCAAGTTTCTTACTCCAAGGCGTTCAATGCTGGAAGACACTGATTGTGGCCAGCTGGACGATATAGATGTTATCCCAAATGAAGAAATACTTCTGGTAGTGTACTTGTCCATTGTATATTTGAATCAATGAATGTGTGAAATATGTTGCTAAAACAATTTCCTTGATTTCAGGCACTCAGTGAGAAAGGCTACCTGAAAAGAATGAAGACTGATACTTTCAACCTACGACGACGTGGTACCATTGGGAGATCAGTCGGAAAATTGAGAATCAACGATGCCATGACTGATTGTCTTGTTTGTAAAACTCATGATCATGTACTTTTCTTCAGGTATTTGCTTCCACTTCCACCTCGTTCACACCTATTCTTTGCTGATTGACATTGAAACAGAAAGTACTATAGATCAATTTTGTCATTTGCCCATGGATCATGTATTTCTCTTAGCCTCTGTATTCATCTCTTTGTGTCTGTAGATAGTAATCTTATTGGTTTTACCTTTCCCTTGGAATATCCACATAAGTTTAAGTCGTTCCCTTTTCAGAAATTACATTACCTTTATAAACATGTAACATTTGCAACTTTACCACACTTCATCACTTATTTATTTTCATTGTTTATCTACAGGTAACCCCACTTTCATTCTTTTTTCACTCTTTATCAAACTGAATCTCCCTTACCTGTACTTAGTCTTAATATAATACTTCCTCCGCCCCCTGACAAGCTTCCCATTTACTTGTGTTCAACAAAATAAGGGAAAGTGGAAGATTGAGTATTATATATATGGAAAAATATTGAAGGTTGAATATAAAATTTAGTTTGTTGATAAATTGAAAAGTTTATATTATTTAAATGAAGAAAGAATAAATAATGAATGAAGCATGGATAGTGAGTTCATAAAGCTGTAAATATGATTGCAATTGGGATTTAAATAATGATCAAAAAAATATAAGGATTGTTTTTGCAGTGACAAGGGAACCGTATACTCTTCTCGTGCCTACAAAATCCCTGAATGTAGTAGGGCTGCTGTTGGCACACCTGCAGTTCAAGTAATGTTCCACCATTGGCTAAAGTTTCTGGCTTAAAACTGCCACTTATCATAACATGACATTGTTTTTCTGGTTGGCACAGATCTTATCCCTAATCGAGGGAGAGAGAATAACCTCGATTTTTCCTGTGAGTGAATTCAACAGTGAGCAGTACATGATGATGCTGACAGTAAAAGGGTATATCAAGAAAATTTCTTTGAACTATTTCTTGTCTATACGGCAGTCGGGACTCATTGCAATCAAACTGGTTTGTCTACATAAAAAAGCTTTGGCTCTTTTCTCTTTTTTTTAATTTTGTTTATTAAATGTTGGTTACTTGTGATGGAACCTAAAATAACATTTCTACTTGCAGGTTCCAGGTGATGAACTGAAATGGGTGAGGGGTTGTGCGAATAATGACTTTGTGGCAATGGCCTCGCATAAAGGGTTGGTGATATTGAGTCCTTGTGAGAATGTGAGTATTTAGTGATTTTGACTAGTTTTACCCCTCTAACCCCC
>JAYMSP010005971.1:0-12577 GCA_036897095.1 Plantago elongata | reverse complement strand
ATATATATATATATATATATATATATATGAAGAAAAATTATAGGGAGTACTTGAAAGTAGTTCAGTTGGTTAAAACGAAGGAGAATATATCCATTTAATCACATGTTCAAATACCATAGTAAAGAAAAATAAAAAATCTTTAATTTACTTCTCAGATTATTATGTGAGCTCGTGAGGTTTATCTAGTGCGACCGCTCAAGGTTAATTATCATATTAAAAAATGGTAGTGAGTACTATTTATGCATCTGAAGGTTAATTCATGGCCAGTTCGCTATCACTATTCAAAACTCCATAATTCCAATACTAATATTAACGAACTACCCAAACTGTTCTCATCACCTTAACTCCAAACCTTAACTCAGTGTCAGATCCATCACTATTTTTGGTTAGGAGAAGCTTCTTATATTTGTTTCTTATGAATGAATTTGGGTAAAAATATAATAGTTGTAGATTATCTGGGTATTAAAAGTCAAGAGGGTACAAAAATATGTCCAAATGTGGAGTTCCTTTGATATTATTGGCCGTGTCTTCCTAAAGTCTTGGTGGAATGGAATTGTGGAAAGACCAACTTCTCCGACCCTTCTTGGTATTGGTATTTGTCACATTCCAATTTCAAATCACTAAATTTAAGACATCAACTACCTCCAATTGATTTCATTAGGTTGAATATGCAATTGCATAGTAAACTTGGTGGAAAATTCCTCCCGTTTTTCTTTACTTTTTTAATAAGTCACCCGAAAATTATTATTTTAAAGAGGTTAAAGGAAACAAAAATTATTATACTCAATCGTAAAAAAGTTAATGATAACATGAATGTTATACATACACATAAAAGTTCACTTGTAATACTTAATTGATATTATTTAATATTTATATTTAAAAGTATCAGTTGTTTTTTGCGCCCTTCCTTACAACATTGTGTGTTATTTAAGGACATATAGTTGTGTCTTTTATTTTATAAATGGAGAAATCTTAAGTTTTATGTCATTTGATTACCATCAATTACTACTTCAATGACTTTTACTCGAGAATGTCTGTTAAAAAAGACTAATTCGATGTAACATATTTAAGTTTAAATTAGAGATGCAGCCAGAAATACAAACTGACTAGAGTGTATACGTAAATCAATTAAAAGCTATATTAAAAGCTTCTAATACAATTAAATCAATGTAGCTATATTTTGAATAACCTTCTCTCTTTTAAAATGATTAAGGCTATTACTTCTTCGACAAATTGTTTATCTAGTGGAGGTTATTCATTGAGACATGGTAACTAAACTTATTTGGTTTCATTATGTTGGTTTTTCTCATATTTTTTGCATGGCAAATACTCAAGCTCATGACCTCTCGTGATTGTGATGGTTGTTGGATTCACTTGTTTGATTGGACAATCATTTATTATTGATGGAATTCAATATCCTCATCTAAAAGAATATAATTGATAAAAAGAAATTGAGTGATGAATAATTGCTAAAATTCTACTCTGACCCTCGTGCACCATATAATTTTCTCAATCTGTAAAACATTGAACATATGTATTTAATGCATTATAATCGTGGAATATAAATGTAACATGAAAGTGGTGACTAAAACTATTCTCACTTGAACGGAAAGTTATTGAATTTAATTGAATGAAATTGAATTAAACTAAATTATTGTATAAATTATGATTAATTAGATCTAAACTAATTAAACTGAACTGAAATAAAGTATAATTCTCAGTTTATCCGTAATAAACATGTATACTCCATCAATCAGTTCCATAAAAGTTATTCATTTTTAATAATTAACATTTTGACCGGCACGTTTAAATTGTTATTTTATCTTTTTGTCATTTTATAAAAGAAAATTATATTGTCTCCATTTCAGGTTCAACGGAGGAAATAATATATAGAAACTTTTATAACGTGAAGTTGAGATTACAATTTAACAGAATGAAATGCAAGAAATTAAAATTAAAATAAAATGTGTTATCTTGAATTCGGAATGTTAATGATTTTCATTGATGATGATCCCCTAGTATTTGTTTGAGACCGGATCCGAATTGAGAATCCATGAATATTTGGAGTGAAGGTTTGGTCCTAATTATCTTAGTTTGATGTATTAGTGGCTTCAGACTTTCCGGCCTGTGGCCAAGTCGTACAGTTCTTACGAGGTGTTGATGTAACTGAGATATCAAATTCGAACATTTCTTATACTCTCGTAATCTTTAGCGTTTTAGTAATAACTTTTTACCATTTAAAAAAAGACATAATTAATCAACAACTAGTTTGTATAAAAAGAAATTGATTACATTTGTAATTTAAACTAATTTGAGAGTTAATTATAAATGGAGGTGTATTTATGGGACAATATTTTTGGAGCTGTTAGCCATAAGATTAAAATCGGTCTATTTGGCTCGATAATCAATGATTTGGCCTAAAATACACTTCAAATACCCCCATTTCAATTTCATTACAAACACAATTTCACCAAAATCCATTCAGATGTCCATTCAAATTTTATACGAATTTAAATTATTTTTCCATTTAATATTGGGATGGTTATATTCCAACGACTGAGCAATTAACTTCACATGAGGGGACTATTCCCACAGTTTCACCATGAATAAAGTACTGGCGAATTGGAAGACTTACCCGTGACATTGACAAAGTCAAGTAAAAGAATCATTAATCAACTACACTAGTTGTAGTTGAAATAGTACTAGTTATATACAACAAGTGTAATTCATCAAGACTTTTTACCTCAAGTTTGAATTGTATTCCCAAGTGGAGTTAAATTAATCATTTCTTACACTCCGGTCAAGAACGTCAATTGTGTATTCCTACCTATCGTCGACCTAGTTATTTATCGCCAAAATTCAATGTATATTTGAAATTTGAAAATTAAATTATGATAATACTACCAATTGCGATCAAATCATTTTCTAAATACAACTCTTAAAAAATTCTTAAACAATAGGACTACGGTGATTTATGGGTTGATTGACATGACACTTAAATGGCCATTTGAATGTGATTTTAGTGAAATTGTATTTGAAATGAAATTAAAATAGAGTATTTAAAGTCTATTTTAGACCAAATCTCTTTTCATGAAATTAAATGAAATAATTTAATGGAGCAATTTAAATGCTATGTAAATCGGTCCCTGACATTGCAATCTTGGCTCAGCATGTTTCTACCAAGAGTTGGTGACATGATCTTAGTATTTGATTTCCATATGGGGAAGATACATGTGCAAGTATCTAGAAGAATGGATAAACCTTCCGAATTGTTTTTAAATAATTTATAAGTAATTTTCTATACTAAATATTAAATTTAACAATTCAATTATAATTTAATCACTATTCATCAATTCATCATTATTCAAACGAATTCAACTTTAATTCTATACCAATCAATAACATTAAATTTTTTAATTTTAAAATAAAATTTATATCGTGAAAAACATCTTCATTTTAAATAACATATGTCGTCTTTAGATAAACAGACTTATATTTTCAATAAAATCACCAATGTTATTAATTTAACATATTTATGTTGTCTACGTTGATTTTTTCAATATTATAATAAAATTTATTTCGTTAACAATATAAAACGTTTCGATTAAAAATATATAATATGAAATAATTTAGAGATCGGTTCTCATAATACTTTTTGATATTTTAAAAATATGGTACTTTATCTTAAATCAAATATCTAAATATCATTTTCTCATAACTTTTAACATTTTGTAGTTAATATTTGTCAGTGTTCAATTAAATTTAGTACAATGAAATCTTACGAAGTACTGTAATAAATTAATTGAGGTTGGTGTAAACAAGCTAATGTTTTTGAATATTAATACTAGTAGAAATATAAAGACGCCATCAAAGAAGCTAGGAACTATATTCACGCGTTCTCCGCACTATTTCACCACTTGAAGATGGTCAAAAATACTTGTTTACATAGTAGACTCTACAACTTGTGTACTACTACTATTTATGCATCTATCTATATAAACCAAACCATATTAGTAAATCTCAAATCAGCAAAGACAATTCCATTATCTCTTAAGTCTTAACCATGGAGATTGAAAATGTGAGCAGATCTTATAGCGCAGGAAGTGTTAATATTGCTGTTGGTGATGAGGCTTTGGAAAGGAATGATGTTTACTTGACTTGGTCCGACTTGTGTGTCACCGTACCCGACAAGAAGGCCGGTGGCCGGAGGTCCATCTTAGACGGCCTCACCGGCTATGCCGCACCCGGTCAGGCCTTGGCCATCATGGGTCCCTCCGGCTGTGGCAAGTCCACTCTCCTCGATACATTAGCAGGTATATACGTATACAATATGCATGTTTACGAGAAACTAACTTGTATTTCAACTTTATGCATAGATTGCGAAATGTTACATTGTTTATAAGTTTCTGTAACTTTTATGTATAACACGAGATTAATATGTACATATTTGGTATATGTAGGGAGGCTAGATGCATCAGTAAAGCAAAAGGGAGAGATTTTAATCAACGGCGGAAGGCAATCTTTATCTTTCGGAACTTCGGTAAGAATTAATTGACTGTTTGACATAAAACGAATTGCATTTTTATATAAAAAATTACATAAAAATTCAATTTAAATTAAAATAACTCAAGTACAATTCTATTAAAAAAAGACTACTCTGCAACAAATTTGTTGTAGACAGATGTGGATTTTCCAAAAATATTCTCGTGATTGAATTGCTAGTCAAACAGTCACTAATAATTTTTGTGAATGTTCAGGCCTATGTGACACAAGATGATAACTTGATGAAAACTCTAACGGTCCGAGAAGCAGTCTTCTACTCAGCTCAGCTCCTACTTCCAGACATCATGTCGAAAGCCGAGAAACGACGCAGGGCAGATGATGTCATCCGGGAGTTGGGGTTACAGGACGCGATCAACACGAGGATTGGAGGATGGGGCGTAAAGGGTATCAGTGGCGGGCAGAAGAGGAGAGTCAGCATTTGCATTGAGATCCTTACGCGTCCTAAACTTCTGTTTCTCGATGAGCCTACCAGTGGATTGGACAGTGCTGCGTCTTACCATGTCATGAGTCGCATTGTTAAACTCTCACGCCAGTATCAGATGACGCTCATAGCGTCGATTCATCAGCCTAGTAGCGAAGTTTTTGAGCTCTTCCATAACCTCTGCCTTCTCTCTGTGGGAAGAACTGTTTTCTTTGGCCCAATTTTTGCAGCTAAGCAGGTATAGAATTGCAAAACTATTCATATCTCTTATATGTACTGTGTAGATTCCTTGACTTAATTCTTGAATTGAGAAAATATGAGAGCGGAAGTATTATAGCAAACGCAACCCCTAAAGACACTAAGGCTCTAAAATGATCTGAACTGAACTTAATGATTTGTAGTATTAAAACAACTAATCGGAACTGCATTGAAATTAATGAATTTTCAGATACTTAACTAACTGGTATTGTACAAGTTAGAGATCATAAGCAACTATAAATAAATAGAAGTACAACTGAAATCCCTAAGGTACAACTCCTGTAGGTCACATTCTCTGCATTTCTTTACATACTTGTATATGGATTGATGTTCGTAGAATACATATCTCATATGTTTCCTGTTGATCAAATAGCATTTCGACTTGAATGGACTTCCTTGCCCTGCAATGAGGAATCCATCAGACCATTACCTCAGGACAATCAACAAGGACTTCGACGTGGTAAGTCTAGTAACATGACTGTTTAGCAGGCGATTATAATCGTGTAAATCTGGTTAAAAACACCTATGTTACCTGGTTTTCTTGATTTTAATCGCTATTCAAACAGCATGGATCGTTTTTTCTTAAATCTCAACTGCTAAGCATTTTCGTGTTGGTTTATATTGAAAGATTGAATGTATTATGTGACAGGATATTGAACATGAAAACGGTGGAACAATTACTGCTACTGAAGCAACTGATATCCTAGTCAGATCATACAAGGCATCCGGGGCGTATGAAAGAGTTCAACAACGAGTACATGAGATCTGCACAACGGTACTGAACATCTTATATGCTTGCACTTGCACCCCGGTTTAACGAAAAGATAAAAGTATTGAATAAAGGCTTACATAAAGGTTTCATCTTGTTTACTCTGCAGAACAAAGGACCATTGCAGATGAAAGAATTTCGAGCAGGGTTCATTACTCAATGCGTTGTTCTGACGCAGAGATCTTTTGTTAACATGTATCGCGATCTGGGCTACTATTGGCTCCGTCTGGCTATATACATTGCCTTGTGCTTGTGTTGTGGGACGATATTTTATGATATTGGTCTCAGCATTGGCTCGATTCAGGTAAACAAATTAAGCAAAGCAGCACTTAATGTTTTTCCTGCGTATGCTCTGAAAGAATGTTTTCTGTCTCATCTAAAAGCTCGAACTTATAAAGAGATGTGGATATTAATTTGTCTAACATGCTCTCCCCTGAACAAAATATCTTTCTGTTGGCAGGCTAGAGGATCCATGCTGATGTTTGTAGCATCATTCTTGACGTTTATGGCAATCGGCGGATTCCCTTCTTTCGTAGAAGATATGAAGGTAAACCAATCAACCATGCACACCTCGTATGTTATGGTACTCACTTAATTATGCCTATCAAAACTTGTAATTAAAGAACATATTTTGGTTGAATTCAGATATTTATCCGTGAAAGGTTGAATGGCCACTACAACGTGGCATCGTTCATCGTAGGAAACACGTTATCCTCCATCCCCTACTTGTTACTAAACTCCGTAGTCCCAGGGGCAATGGCATACTACCTAGTTGGGCTTCAAAGTAGCGTAGACCACTTCTTCTACTTCGCAGTCGTCCTGTTTTCCTGCCTTCTGCTGGTCGAGAGCCTAATGATGATCGTGGCAAGCGTGGTACCTGACTTCCTGATGGGAATCATCACTGGTGCCGGTATCCAAGGTGTAATGATGCTTTGCGGGGGTTTCTTCCGGCTGCCAAATGACCTCCCAGAGCCGTTCTGGAGGTACCCGATGTTCTACATTTCGTTCCACAAGTACAGTTTCCAAGGGTTCTACAAGAATGAGTTCCAGGGACTGGAGTTCAGAGGTGGTGGGCAGGTTGTTACTGGTGATGAGGTGTTGAGAAATGTATGGCAGGTGGAAATGGGCTATTCCAAGTGGGTTGATGTGGTGGTTCTTCTGGGTATGGTGGTTCTCTACAGGCTTATGTTTTTTGGAATCATAAAAGCTAAGGAAAGGTTGAATTCCAAGAAGTAGAAGTCAAGATACCAGTGCACCTTAGATGGACCAAGATAATTATCTGAAGCTTAATTTTACCATTAGGCATAAAAAATAAGTTTGGTTTGTATTCTTATAGTCTATCGACTATTTGTGTGTGAGTATTTTTCTAGATGTAATATAATTATGTTAATTATGTGCTCAAAATATTTATACTCTATCTCCATCTGTATCAGCAGTATCTTTTTAAATGTTTCTGACATTTTGGTATCATTACAATTAGTAATAGCTCCTGACGATGTCACGACATATTAAACTTTTTATAAATAATAATTATTTACTTATTAATACAAATAATAAATTACAAATTTTTTAAAAATAATTTATAATTAAAAAAACAACACCATACGTTCAATAAAGTATATAACAATAAGAATAAGAAATAATCAAAGTTTGTAAAAAAAAAAGGGAAGGAAAAAAAGTGCGAAGACTTCGAATTCATGCACAAATGACAAATAACACGCACTGCATACAAATATCGCACTGGGCTCGTTACGGAGATTAAAAAAATAGGGGATCGAAGAGAGTTTTCTTGCCTACAAAGTATATGTTAGACCCCAAATCTCGTCCCGTCATGGAGATAAAGAACGTACATAAAGGATCGAAGACAGTTTTCCCGCATAGAGAAAATTAGTTGAAACTCCCTGCACCCCTACGTTGGGCTCGTTAAGAAGATCAAGAGTAGAGAGAATATCGAAGATAATCTTTATTTACTATGTAGGTATTTTACTTTATGCAATCTCTTTTATACTTTATTACCATACCTCCTATTTCATTAACTTTTTTTTCTTAAAACTTGTGTTCGAATCAGTGAGTAATTGAAATCGGGACGGAGGTAGTATTACATTTTGACAGCAACACCAATATCAACCTCAACTCTCTCTTCTTTGAAAATAATTTTTTTTTCTCTTACTTTAGTTACTATCTCTCATTTTTTATAGATATAATATTACTATTACAATAATTAGATAAGAAAGAATTTATCATTTGATACATTTATAAATTTTAATCACCATTCTCTATACAGTGAGTATAATCACCCATTTCGGGGAATCGAACCCGTGACCTAATGGGTACTGGACAACGGGGTGTCTAATTCAATCACATTACTTTATTAACTCTAGTTTCTATTTTTCTACTTTATTCATTATCTATCATATTTTATTAACATTACTTTAAAATTGGTGTACGGATCAACATGAAGTTAAATTCAGGACGGGGGGAGTATGATATTACATGAAATTAACAAACTTGGTCTGTAATTATGAGTGACTTTAAAAAATCCATATACTCCCTCCGTTCCATTAAAAACTTCATAACTTTTTTTTCTTTTTGAGTTTCGTTAGAAACTTCCTAATGCAAAAACGAAAAGTTTTTATCCCACCAACTAATTCTTTATTATTTCTCTTTACTACTTTATCATTATTTTATTCAGTCTCTCATTTACTTTATCATTATTTTATTCAGTCTCTCATTTACTTTATCACTCACTTACAACTTTATTGATAAACTATCACACACAAATTAATATTTTATTCACATTTCTTAATTTGAGAGAAAGCAAATTGGTAGGAAGTTTGTAAAAGACCGGAGAGAGTATAAGATTGCATTCTCTAAATTTATATTTCTAACATGGTTCATAGTTATGTGGACTCGGGGGTAAATATGCAATGCAAATTTATTAAAGTTCAATCTGAAAATTTCGGATTAGCTTCTACTTCAAAACAATATAAAAGAGACCATTAATCACTTATTCCACTTGATCTTAAACATTTAAAAAATGAAAGATGGTTAGTAATTTAAAATGTTGGAATATTAAGATGATCTTTCATCTAGACAAAACAAGTGTTCTTAATGGCAATGAAAAAATTCAAAGCTACTGAGCCTATCTAGCATCATGGGCCAATGTATGATCCAATTTATTACAAAGTCTGTAAACATAATTAAAACTAAAAGCTTGGAAAAGTTTTGATAGCAATCAAATTTCTTGACTATTGACACCTAATGCGGAGATGGCGTGTCATGGTGCTGTAATTGACAAGAATTCTCAAAAACACTTTTTTTCAATATTAAAAAGTGCCTAAATCTCAATTCAGCAACAAACAAAACTGCACATGCGCAATCAATGATTTAGCCTTTTGTTGAAATCATGTATATAAGGAATTATACTTCTTTTCCATCCAACAACAACACCTGAATTGTTTCGCATACGTCACCGAATTTACTCTGGCTGATCAATGAATTGAGGCATCAAAATTCATCTTAATACTATCCCATGAAAAGTATTATGGAGGTCACATTAAAAGATCTATTGTGAATCCATGTGTCTGCGAATACAGACACCGATAAATTGAGTAGGCTCAAAGGATCATATTCACTTATCTTTTTTCGATTATACCAAATCATCCAATTTTCAAATGAGCAAAAGAAGAACTCAAATGCATATGTTGACACTGCCTGCATAAACTAAGAAATTCACTCCAAAATATATTTAATATCAATAAACATGACATAATTGAGGAAGTTAATACATGCACAAAAGCAACGAACAAAGCTGCAATTCTTGAGAATGATTTAAATTAATATATTTTCAGTAGTATCAGGATAAACATGATAACCAATATCATCTTAAAAATATATCTCTTGCGCAATTTAGAATTAACTAGAAGAGTATCATTCATCACAGGACACAAAATGATGATTTTAATCTTCCAAATCAACTCATAGACGTTATAATTACAAATAGACATACAAACCTTTCACAGTGTTGTATTATGCACATCACACACCTTGCACAAATAGTACATGTGCATCTTTGGAATAATTCCACTGTAAATGCACTGGTGTCACAATTCATAAAGTTAAAAACAAATATCAATCGGTTAAATGAGATTGCCGTATATAGATATTTGAATCGCATGGAGGTTCGACATACCTCAATTAGAGAATCCATCACCGAATAAGTTGTTTTACCGATCTAATTAATCACCGGGTCTCGAACAAAACAAAAGCAGTTATCTTTGTGTTCTTGCCTCTTTTGCAGTCACCTTTACAACTTTAAATCGGGTATAATTTATATCCCTATGCATCCTGCAACATAACTTTTCAACATCCAAAACTTTATTGTAGTGTTTTATAATAAGATTATGTTGGTTGAAAGGTGTTGGACTCAATCCATACATTAACTTTGAAATGTGTTCATCATAGTAAAATATAGTTCATCTTTTTTTTTTCTTTAATGAATCCCTAAAAGTTTGGGGTGTAATTATTAGTGATGTTGACAAAAATGATTTGTTGTATCTTCTTACATGTAGGAGCGTAATTGACTCTAGAACATAACTGACTATATATGAAAATGTTGACTGTTAAAGATCGAGAGTTGATATTGACTCAGTAATTAGAAGTTGGATTAACTTTATTATATATGTAAAAAAAAAAAATGGACATGCATATAAATAACAAAACATTGAAATTATATAATTTATATTATCATGCAACCCACATGTGTTTATCAACGTTAAATGTATTTTAATATAGCATTGAATTCCCAAAAAAGATAAAATCAATTTATATTTTAAAATTTAGCTTTATTAATTAAAATTTGATATAAATAGGTCCAAAATGCCACCTAGAATTCAGAGGACTCGATGTAGCGTAAGTATATAATATAGTTTTGTATAGGATAATTCGAAAGAGTATATGAGATAATTGTATCATCTCTATTTTGTTACAAACCAGATGTTTATGGAGCAAATTAGAAGTCAAATAAAAACTAAATTGCATAAACATAGAAATTTATTTTAGAATCTCTTTCTGATGTGCTACAATTTTTCGTTGAATTTAACAAAAATGCTGAGATTAAATTAAGTCAACAAAATTACATAAAAGTAGGGATTTACTTAACTCATTTAACAAAATTGCATAAAAATAGGAATTATTTACTATGTTGAACTAACGTCTTATTTTGAGAGTGTGTGTGTGTTATAGTGTTATTGATGATGCATAAACTATAGGATGCAACACGTGAGTACGTTAAGTTTAAGCATGAATCTTTAAGATGAAAAACAATATTAAAGCAATTAAGTTAAACATTAGGATACTGAGTTTTGCATTAAACTAAATGTTGCTTCTACGTAATTCAGTTCGTTTGTTAGAATTTTTTAGTGAATAATTGAGTGGCTACTTTGAGTACATAATCTTCTTGACTAAGCTTTTTTATGGCAGGAAAACTGTATAAATAAAATGATGATATCGGTGCTATAACTAACTTCAACATAATGTATAATGAGACATAATTGAAATGACCTATTTATAATATTTGAAAATTAGATTCTTGAATAAGAAAAGAACAAAACGTGGATGGAATCAAAGTGCGTTGATTTACTGAAGAAGAATGCTAGTTATTCATCATTCACGCCATAACATAGAATTCTATTATAGTCGAAATAGTTACGTGAGCATCCAGCTAGCCCATGTCGGTGGAGAATCTGTTGCAGCATGAGAAAGAATTTCCACCAACATATCTTCGGGAAGATCCATGACGAACTGTGACATTTTTTTATTTTGTTGGTCTACTACCTTCTAATTAACTTCTTGTGATATCAAAGTTATATTTTATGCTAGATTTTTTACCATTAAAAATTTACGAAATTAGGCAACAAAATGGTATTATTTAAATTAATTGATTGGACTTCCAATACTATTTTTAGTAATTTGTTGATACTTGACATTGAAATTAGGAGTTTATTTATACAACTACATATATATGGACGGAGAGTCAGAATTTTTGAATATGTCATGGCATCAATCTTTTATATACCAGCTCAGGCTTAAACACGGGTGATTGTTACAATAAATATATTCCCACCTAATTGTAGTTTACCAATTCTGAATATACCTCATGTCGTTAGCAACAAAGCCAAATAAAATCATTTTAACTACTATTTGATTGATTCATTTATTTATGCATATACATATGAATAATTTTTATAATTCGGCAGTTCATGCATTTTGAGCTAAATGACTAACTTTATATTAAATAAAGTGTTACTTCTACCAAATTCGATTGAGTAGTTATAATTGTTTGAAATGTGAATAAATCGAGATTATTAAAATATAACATGCATGGCAAAATATAGTATATCCCACCTTTTTCGATCCAATGTAATATAAATTTTTCTTTAGAGAAAAATTGAATTTATCTAGCCAAATAAATCAAATAAGTAGACTTTAATTTTCCACCTTAAATACTTTCTCATGTGGCATAACTTTTTTCTCAACATTCCTCCCACTTTTAATATATATATATA
>JAYMSP010005970.1:0-12577 GCA_036897095.1 Plantago elongata | reverse complement strand
CCAATGCAATTGATGTATTCAAAATGGTGTTTGAATATGATCATAGATCAACTAGTAAGAATGAGAGATAAATGAATAAGTTATTGGAACAAACACATTATCAAGTTCTAGACTTATTCAAGTATTCGTGATCGAAAGGAGCGTATCATATCACGAGCCCTACATTGCAGGTGGTTTGTATATCCTTTCAAATGTTCCTTGTATATTAATAATGTCTAGTAGATTGTCTAGGAATTTCACTAAGACATTGATTCGATTAGTGCTTAATATACAAGACCCTATGGGTCACACATTATGGTAATTGTTATACCGATGAGTATTATGATAAATTATGTATTAATTGGATTATTAATAATTTAATATGAGAATTATTAATTGGATTTAATAATATATAATATTTTGGGCTTATTGAAAAATAGACCATAAAGATTACAAAAGTTGAATATGGATGGACACTATGAGATCTGAACTAGAGACTTCTAAAAATGGACTCTCCCCAATACCTATTGAGCTAGTCAAGATGTTGTTCTGATTTGCATGACTCCGAATTATAATCGGGGGGCGGGGTTTTTTATGGAAAAATAGGAGTCCAAATCCTCTTCGATTCAAATAACATTATAAATAGACCGGTTAGGGTTTAACTATTCTAACTATCAATTACATATTTAAATACTTATCAAATCGTTTGAAGAACCTCCTAACGTTCTTGGTAGAATATATCCCTGTGGATATCGAGGTTGAGTACAACATATCTGGATTCTAACTGGTTGATCAAGTTGAGCAAGAGGAGCTGGATAAATTTGAGGAAGACTGATTGATCAAGTTGAGCAAGAGGAGCTGGATAAATTTGAGGAAGACGTTACTCCTGAGGAATACGAAATGTGGCAAAGAGCGGAAGTTCCTATTGTAATTTGCTATTACTAGAAGTAGACAAGTGCAAATTAAAGCTCTTTTGAATAATTGTTGTCAGTAAGATTAAAATTTTCGAAATTCCGCTGCGTTCGCTATCGTGTTACATCTTACGTTTTCTTACCCAAAACTCACCATGAATTGACAAGAAGTACCCAGCGTTGTTGCATTGATTTTGCTGCACGACTTGGATAATGCAGTGCGCATGAGGCTGAGACATGGGTCTCGCGCTTATTCTTCTTCAGGATTTTCTCCGTGTCACCTGGCGAATTAACATGTTGGCACTGCAAGGCGGATCTTGACCCACGTCTCAGAGGGCCAGGTGCAGGTCATGATGCTTAACCCAAGACCAGCCATTGGGCTGGGCGAGTTAACATACTGGCTTTGCAGGCAGGCGGATTTGATGAAAATGGCATCCCTAGGACTGAGAATGCAAAATTTTGCATGATGACTTTCCATGATCAGATTAGTATCAAGTAAAGTTCATCCAATCCACATAACAGATTTTCAACATTAGCATAATATCTTGCTTATTCAACCATTGCTTATGCTCTGGTAAACATACTGAACGTTTAATAAATTTTGCCGTTTCAAAATATATTTTGCATATTCTAGCAATCCAATTACCATAGTCAAAAATCTTATCAAGCCATAATCTTATCAAGCCATTTTTATATATGATTTCCTAATTCTATCATTACACCCAAGAAATCCAAACTCAGTACATTTTGCAAATTTCAGTTACTCAGAAAAAATGGCTTTGATACCTTTGAGCTTGTCCACACTGGGCAACATCATCAATGAGCAAAAGAGCACAACAGAGGCAGATGTAAACTCTGTTCCAAACGTGGTTCTTGCCGATATCATGGCTGGTGTTCCTGCTAAGACTGCTCTTGGTAGCATGGCCGTTAACAAGGAATGGCACTCCGTTGTGATCGACCCTTTCTTCAGAAGACAGCACTTTTCAAGATCCAAAGATTGCCCCTTGTTCATTTTCGACCACACACTTTTCGATCTAAGTGCAAGCCCAATCATCATGCACCTGCTGGAAGGCGAGAGCACTTTCGATCTTGATCCCCACACTGGAAATCGTAGGCTCAACTCCAGAATTGAGATGTGTAAGGGTGTTAGGCCTCCAAGATTCCCAACCAATGGTGCTTACATGAGGGTAAATGGGAAAGCGACGTCGTGTGAGGGGATCATTTGTTCTGCGCCCCGCCACATTGATGGCAGGGATCATGTGAATATTTGCAACCCTGTTACTTGCGAGTATGCAGTGATTAATTTCGCTGAATGCGCCATAGACAATGATCAGGATACTCTATCTGTTTTCATCGGTCTCGGGTTCAGTCGGATGGATAAGAAGTTTAAGCTTTTGAGGGTGTCGCGAAATAGGTTTACGTCTTCTGCCCCTGTGACGTGGTGGCCGGAGCTCTTTGTAATTGGGACGAATGAGGGCTGGCAGCGTGCTGAATGGCCAGCAGATTCTATGGTTAACTTTATGACAAAAGTGTTAGATGTCATCTATGTTGATGGGGTGATATACTGGAGCTACTTAAATACTCCATTAATTTGTTACTTTGATTTCAACTTTGGTATGTTAACAGATTTAGAATTGCCTATGAGAAATATGAATATGAATATGGGAGTGTTGGGAGGTTATCTATGTGTATCAAAGTTCTGGCATCCCGATTTTAATGTCTATGTCTGGAGACTTGAGAAAAATGATGAGGGCAGAAAAGTGTGGACAGGGATTTTTAACATCGATGCAAGTGATACTCTTGTGGATCATGTAGGTTACTTATGGACAGGAGGATGTTACAGAGTAATCAAGTATTTGGAGTCTGGTAAAGTTTTACTGTATTGCTGGCGTAATATATTTCTGATATATGATCCGGATACGAACACCAGCACGAAGTTTTGTGCCTTGGAGAATTCGTACTTTTCTGGAGTGCACAGGACTTGTTCAAGCTATCAAGTGGTTGCTCATGTACCATGCATTGTTTCCCTGAGAGAACGTCTGAACATCGAAGATGCAAACTTTGCAGTGGTGAAGGAATATCAGAGGTAACTTCTTGTATATCTATGTTCCATCCATCCTTATTTACTTGCCATTTCTTAAGTATTTGGTTTTATAATTTTCCAATTAGGCCTTTTTTTTACAAATGGCCATGCATTTAGAAGTCTTGTAAGTAAAATTTGTTGTCTAAATATGCAGGGCCATGAATAGTTCAGAAGCAACCGGGAGAAATGGCCAGACTTGAAGAACATTTTAATACCAGCCACATGGCAACAGAGGTAAAATACAGTTAAAACTCAAGATATGAGTGTATGAAGCTTTTACTGTAAATTAAAATACTTGCATAGTCAGTTCTACAATCTTGCACATATAAGGTTTTCCCTCTTTAAGAACTGGACCATGTTTTCAGGTACTCAATATCTGATGAAGTGTGCTTCGATACCAGATGTTCCTGCTTCTTGTTGTCACGAATTCTTCGCTTAAAATTTGTTAGTTCGTACTTCAATTATACAAACTGCTGAGTTATCATGATTCATGTGTCAGGTTAATTATGTTCTCTTCTAGATGTTTTTGGGATTACAGTTTTATTTTACATACTCTTCTGGATTACCAGTACTTTTCCCTGCTTTATATGATAACTGATGCTTTTGGAGGATACTTTTTGAGTTTTGTGCTTCTGTTTCCATTTCAACTTGTGTGATTGATGATGTTTGTTTCTACATTATCGTTACTCAATCTCCGTTCCTTTCCATCTTTTGGGATTAGTAGAGTAGCAGATTTACAATGTTACTTTTTTATTATTATTTTCAACTTCTTATGCTTTCTGTAGGCTTTCAATCCCCTTTTTGGTGTATTTGCAATTGTTTGTAGTAGTTTTCAGGAAGTAAAGAATCAAGATCAACTCTCCTGCTCATGATCTTATTCATTTTGAGCTCAACTGATCTTTGAACTGATTGACATGGAGAGTTTTTTACTCAAAAGTCATAAACCCGGTCTAGGTAATAGGTTTCTCAGAGTCGGAGCGCGAAAAAGGGAAAGGTTCAATCCGAGATAATAGGGCAGCCATAGTTGATTGAACTAAGTAACCTCAAAAGGATCTTAGTATCATTTAAAACATTATATTGAAATGTTCTCAGTGGCTAAAAGCCTAGTAAAGTAATGGTGTGAAAAGTGGGATAAAAGCCGAGTAAAGCTATACAGGAGAAAAGCAAAAGTGGGATAAAAGCCGAGTAAAGCTATACAGGAGAAAAGCAAAAGTGGGAATAAAATGAAGTCTGTTGGTTTCTTAAGCTATCAAATTCCATAAGAATTCATTAAGTGAACATAATGGCCATGAAACCTCTGGTTTTCTCTGTTCTCCAAATCAGTACCATCGGTGATGCCGTTGAGGCACGAAAGAAGAATAGGACAGAGGCATATATAAATTCTGTTCCGAATCAGATTCTCGCAGAAATCCTATCCAGGGTTCCTGCAAAGACTCTGTTTTGCTGCACCACAGTTAGTAAACTGTGGCTCTCTGTAATAAGTGATCCTCTCTTTAAAGTGCAACATTACTCCAGGGCACAGGTGTGCCCCTTGCTTATTGTCGACACCCCCTACTCGGAAAGAAAGCCAAACACAATCACCATAGGGCTCGGGTTGGTGGAAGGCGAAAGCATTTCCGATCTTGTTCCCCAGACTGGGAGTAATAAGCTTATCTCAGAATTTGAGATGTGTTTTGCAGGAGAAGTTCCAATTACACAAACCACTTCTGGAACTTTCCTAAGCTTGAATGGTACGGCGACTTCGTGTGGAGGGGTGATTGCAGGAGAAGTTCCAATTACACAAACCACTTCTGGAACTTTCCTAAGCTTGAATGGTAAGGCGACTTCGTGTGAAGGGGTGATTTGTTCGTCTCTGCGCCATTGCAGTGGTGGCAGAGACCATGTCGTAATTAGCAATCCTGTAACTGGTGAGTATGTGATGATTAATCTTTTTTATGGAAGCCCTGATGAAAATCTGCAGGGTTTCTTCTATGTTTTTATCGGGCTTGGGTTTAGTCGGGTGGATAACAAGTTTAAGCTATTAAGAGTTTCACATAAACCTGCCGGAGATGATGATGAAGGCCTTGTTCAAGACATATCGTTGCTAGAGCATTGCATAGTTGGAAGTAAGGCTTGGAAACCTATAGAAGTTTCTTCAATGCCTTCCATTAGCTTTATGAGGAAGGTGGATGATGTGATTTATGTGAATGGGGCAATATACTGGTGCTACTTGGGTGATGATTCTATATGCTGTTTCGATTTTGATGTTAATGAGTTTCAAGTTATACCATTGCCTGAGACAAATGACGTCGCAGTTGAGGCAAACAGCTTTATTACAGTGAATATGCGCATGGGAGTGCTGAGAGGGTCTCTCTGCGTGTCGTTAGTTTGCCCCAATGATGGTCATGTGGAGCTCTGGATTATCGAAAAGCACAGAGGCAGCAGAACATATTGGAGAAAGGTTTTCAACATTGATACTCAAGGTACTGCTATGGAGCAGAGTGGTTATCTGAGGCCTAGGGGACTCTACAAACCAATAAAGTCTTTGAGGTGCGGTAAAGTTCTGCTACATGATTGGCATAAAACATTTCTGATATACGATCCGGTTACCAAAATCGACAGGATGTTTCGTGCGTACCTTCAGGGGTCCAGCGCAGGTTCCATTCTGCAAGTGGTTTCTCATGTTCCAAGCCTTATCCCATTGAGTGATAGATTGAACATTGAAGATGCAAACATCCAGAAACCAAATACCAACAATCAGAAACCACACTACCTATATACTTTCCTTTGAAGTAAATTCAGTTTTCTGAACTATCCATTAGGAAGTCTTGGATGAAAGTCATCTTTCAAGGTCATTCTTACTCTAGCATTAGTTTTACATTATGTTTATCTTCCTTGAAGTATATACTATTCATTGAAATAGGGAATACTATCTTTCTTCAGTAGTTCAGTTCCTTGTAGAGCCTTCAAATAACAGGTTGTGAGACCAAAAGTTACAACAGGTAAACTATTACTATATATAATCACAAACATCTTTAAGGATATTACACAACCAAGAAAGAAAGGTGAAAAAGAAACACATCTCCTACATAGAAATGGCCTTCATATCTTATACTACTAAATTAAATGAAACAATGACATCAACATTATGGGGAGAGAAGAAACAGATATATCAATTTACAAGAAGCTTATTCTTGATTTCTCTGCAAAATCTATTGAATCCAACTCATTGAAGGGCTCATGGTCAATTTACCTATTTACGGTGCTCAAGTTTGACAGGCGTCATGAAGAGTTCTTCTTTGAATTCTGAAGATTGCGTACTCTCATCACAAGCTTTTGTCGTTCACCCTCAACCTCGGCAAACTTCAGGCTTATTTCTGAATATCTTCCTTGCATTTCCTTGAGTTCTTCCTCCATCGAAGTGTTTCGCTCCTTCAGTGATGCCATTTCTTTTATTAAATCAAGATTCCCATTACTGTTTGCTGAATCTTTTGGTGCCTCTGAACAATCATCACCACTGGAAAGCAATGAATGTTAGAGATCAGCTGGGAAAGAAATTTTCTGACTGAAAACTAAAGGTTGCTATATGTTGTTCGAGTCATACCTCTTTGCTGATGTTGATGTGCAATTTGAAACTTTGTCCTCTGGAATTGAAGAGACCTGCAGCATCCGATAAGAACCAAGTTTAGGGAAACAAGTAGTTGCAATGAACTTAGCCAAAATTTAAAAACAAAAAACAGCATAACCAACAAAAAGAACAGCAGAACTCAATTCCATATTAGTCAGTGTATTACCAGATGCATACAATATAAATATCAACTTAAAGATATAATCTGCTATATACCTCTTGCAGTTGTTTCTCACTAAAATGAGTGCTGCTTTCAAAAATTGCTTCCAGTCTCCCTTCTAACTCTTCAATTTTGCTATGGAGATCATTTTCCTTCTCTATAAATGTATTAGCAGATCTCTCAAGAGCAGCTTCCTTTAGTTTGATCTGACCCTGTTGTCACAAACTGAAATCAGTATATAATCCTGCTTACCAGTAGAACTAAAAATCATTGAGCAACAAAAAAACTTATAAGAAACATATAGGAAATGATTTTTAGTAAATTAAAAATAGACTCGGCCGGATATAGTTTACCTCTAGCAATTTGATTTTCTCCTTGAGGTTTGCAACCTCTTTGGAAGCATGAGGAAGCAGCTTGCCTGTTTTTGAAGTTGCTTGAGCTGATCTACTGCTATCTTTTATCTTCTTCTGCATGCGATTCAATGCATCGTCCCTCTTTTTAAGCTCAGCTTTCAGTTGGAGAACTTGCTTGCTCAAATTTTCATTTTCCAGTTCATCCTCTGTTAGAGAATTCTTTAACTGAGTAGTCTCAGATTGAAGAGAGTCTAGCTGCAACTGCAGATTTACGACCATCAATTCTTTTTCTTCCACCAGACGTCTCAATTGGGTTAGTTCCTTGTGTGACTCTTCAGCTTCATTCTTCGCTGCCATGACTCTGCTTTCCAGTTCAATTCTTTCTTCATCTCCTAGATTCATAAGCAATTCCATCTCCTTGATCGATGCTCGCTTTTGAGACAACTCGCGCGTCAAATGTTCCTTAGTCACCGCATCATCTAAGAGAATCTTATCCTTTGCTATGAGCGCTTCAAGCTCATCCTTGAGCATTGCAATTTCATCAGTCAGACCCCTTTGAGTTTCTTCACCATTCTTTTTCTCATGTTCCAGCTGCACTTCTCTATCCATAATTTCCGAACGCAGCTTTTCTATTTGCTCCTTCATTGATTCTACTTGGCCAGAAAGTTGAACTATTCTCTCTTCATAAAGGTCAGTTACTGATTCATGTTCCTCGGAAGTTTTTCGGAGCAACTCTTCCAGATGATATTTCTCATATCGGAGTTCATTTGCTTCAGCTAAAGCTTTGGCAGCCAATTTCTCATTGGCTTCAAATGTTGATGTCATCTGCACAGATAGCCTTCGAAATTCTTCCTGAAGCCTCTCCGCCGTGTTGGCATTTTGCCATCGTGTCTTTCTCAATGTCTCCTCAGCTTTTATTGCTCTATGCTCCTGCTCAATTTTGGAGCATGTAAGAGACTCCAGGTCAGCTTCAAAGCCTTGTGCCTGCTTTTCAAGTTCTTCCTCTAAGGTCTTGACATGTGCTTCTAGTTTACTTATAGTGACCAGTGAATCTGCAGACTCTTTTGCTCGTCTTTCCAGTTCATTCTCGAGGTTTTCTATCTGGCTTTCTAGCTCTTGTGCACTATTATAATTGGAGGAACATTCGTACTGCATTTTCAGTTGTTCTTGAAGATGGCTCTGTTCTAATTTATATGACATTTCATGATTTTCTTGTTTTGTGATCTCGTAATCAAGTGCAAGCTGTTCCATTTGCATCTCTAGGTCATCTTTATGCCTCTTGTAGATCTCTATTTCACTACGCAGGTCCATAATCTGTTGCTCCAAAACGTGCGATTCTTTGGCATCAGTGTGCTCCTTCACAAGCTCTTCCAGTGCATTCTGTTCTTCATCATCCGATTGACACACGAACACCACCATCTCTTGCGACTTTTTGTTGTTTACATCCGTAAAAGATCCATTGGAGAGATTTGAGATTTCTTTATTTTTCGATTCCAACATCTCATCAAGATCTCGCACAGCAAGAATCAGTTCAGAGTTTGACTCTTGTGTCTTCTGTAGCTGAATCTGTAAGTTGCTATTAAGTTCTTTAGCATGATTCAGTTCTTGTCTTAGTTCTTCCACAATTGCCTGAGAATCCCCTGCATCAAAATGCCGGCTGCTTCTTGTTATTTCATCCAAATGTCTACGGGAGCCTACCCGTTTTCCACATTCTGCTTTCAGAGCATCTCTTTCCTCTTTCAAGCAAGTAACCTCTTTAGAGAGATCCTGACCCCGTTTGCTCTCTTTAACGATCTGCTTACGAAGTGTCTGCAGTTCTAACTCCGACATCTCTGCCTGCCTGGATAAAGCTGAGATTTCAGTTTTCAGTTTTTCAATCACTTCTGAAGCTTCCTCAGACTGATGATTTATAAATGTTTCTCTCGGCGTGCTAGAAGAGTCATCCATACTAGGCTCCAGCAGTAAGTTCATGTTTTTCACCTGGGGTTCCCAAGGAGTTTCAACTCCAGAGCTGCTCCCGGAACTCGAGATGGTAATATCAGATCCAATAGATGCCTGGCGATTAGCATTCAAATCTGTAACTGCAGGAATGGTCTTGTTAAAGGGCACATCCTGCGATGAAACGAAATCACATTAAGGAGTTTGTAATCAACCGGCCTTGATTCAAATCTATTTGACATTCATTTATATTTGTCATCATGCAATACAGAATCAGAATGTAGGCTAGGGGCAAGAGTATTACTTCGAAAGAAGTGCTTCTAATGATTCCATCTGCATTGATGATACTTAATTGTGACCTCAAGCTGTGATCATTTAAATTCATTT
Organism: Plantago elongata; assembly: GCA_036897095.1. Classification (NCBI taxonomy): domain Eukaryota; kingdom Viridiplantae; phylum Streptophyta; class Magnoliopsida; order Lamiales; family Plantaginaceae; genus Plantago; species Plantago elongata. Next base: position 3,159 of record JAYMSP010005970.1, on the reverse strand, counting down.
TGGGATCATCATGTTCTTCAATTTCCCTGTTGAAGGCCAATGAGGTAAGTATAAAGTACAAAACATTTAAAGAAACATGAACAATTGTTGAATTCAATCATCACCTTTGGTCAGTGGACTCTTGTATCCTCTGAATTGACACCTGTAAATACACATTAGTTGCAATGAGAAATCCATCCATATGAACCAAAAACATTTAAAGAATGAAACAAAAAATGCAAAAAAACTATATATCGTAGAAATCTGCTCTACTCGATGAAAGATTGCCTACGAGCACGGTTGGAGGAACTCACATTTAATACAGCATCTGTTTTTGAGTTCTTGAGGGGAAGGGACACCATTGACACCTTAGTTGCCTCTGCATAACTTGCAAAATCAATGGATGCTTCTCCAATGACTCCAGCTTTTGATGACCCCTAAATACACCACGATAGAGTAATTAGTACACTTGGGTAACTTGGCATCTAAGTTAAGCATAAATCTGATAGCCCTGTAGAGTGTCATACCGTCCCCACGACGAAGTAGTATATCCTCTCCTGAAACTTCCCTGATCTTGGCTCCCTATTGAACTTTACAGTCTCAAAAACAGGATTCTCCCAAAAGCAGCCCCCATCTCGAACGGCTGCCTTATCTGATTTAACCGTCGGCTTCCCATTCTCCGCAGGAACAACAGATATCATCAATGCTTCTAATCCTACCTGTGTCAACTAAAGTTCCATGGAACAAAAATAAACATGCATTAGTTAGTCCTATCTAGCCGAAAATCTCGAAATTTCTGTTGAAGAATAAGACTCAGAATTCTGTATTTCTGTAAATATATAAAGATGTGATAGTGATTCATTTTATTTCTCCAATTTACTTTCCTTGTCCATCTTATAGAAAAAATAAGATACTGATTCATTTTGTCAAATAGCCTAGAAGGAAATTACTCGATTTCCTAATTGAAATCCAGAAGAAGAACTCGTCTAAACTATGAACAGAATACAATGTGCACCGGATCAAAAAAGTAAGAAACGGAGAGATTATTGATTAGTGAGTAGTACCTGAGCTGCATGAAACTGGAGCTTGAAGACAAGTTTGACCTTGTTCTTCTCGGTCCTCCATCTGGCCGACTTGAACATTTTGTGTATCCTACTACCTCAATCGCCGGCCATTACCGACACACCTCGGAGCTCCGCCGGAATTCACCATTCATCCCTAATTCGACCTCCAATCCAATGAAGTCAGCAAAAAAACAGAAAATACGGCAAATTCCAGTAGGCAGCGAGTGACTGAGTGAATCAATGAATCGATCAATGCCGAGTGAGAGTGAGGGAAGTACACAATCTAGGATCTGGATTACGAGAAAGGTGAAGGATCTAAGAAGGAAATGGATTGAGATAGATAAATTACGTTAGCTAAGCTAGCACTTGGTTGAGCTGAGCAGAAGAAATGCTCTACTAGCTGTAACGCCAAATGCTGTGATGTTTGTTTTCTCTCTCTAGAACAAATGCAGACTCAAATAGTGCAGGTGGAATGCCGTTGCGTGCTTTCTCTCTCTATATACATACATACTAATATACTATTACTAACAGTACAGTACAGACGAGAGACAAGTTTGTGTGAGAGACTGACTCACATTTTTTTATTTATGAACTAGTATACTTTATTAGTATTTTTTTGTTATAATAATAATAATAATAATACTGTTGAAAGTGTTAACAATTGCCATTTTTTCGTTTTTCTTTGGGTAGGAATAAAAAAGTTAGAGAGAAGCTTCGGTGGGTAAATTAATCAAAATTAATTAAGATTTTCATCAGATATTAGGTGAAAACTTTATTGCGGAATTTTCTGTCGGTTCTCTATGTTCAATTCACAATACTACCCTTTCCAAACACTAGTACTGAGCCTCGCTTTAACAAAATAATAAATTTTTAGATAGCTTTGATTTTTTTATATTTAATAATTAATTATTTGATATGCTTGATGGTGTATTTAATTTAAAATGTAATTTACTAGAAAATATTATAAATATGCAAAATAAAATTTTAAAATTTCAACTACATTTAATTGTATCAACTTCACGATTCAACTAGAGTTAAAATATTAAATACGAGATTGTTTGTGATGTAATCAATCTAAATACATTACAGTAAATCTATAATTAGATAACAAATGAAGAATCCAAGAAATGTCAAAGTAAATCTATAAACTATAAGGTTATCAATTTTATATAAAACGTTTAATTTGTATTTTTATGATTTTATTAATACTAAAACTTATAAGGTCTTAGTATTTATGAGAGTTCATAGCAGTTTTGAACAAATACATAATTATACACTATTATGAATCTAAAAATAAATTATCACATTAATATAAATATCTTTTTTTTCTTTTTTTTCTTTCATTTCCTTCGTTCTTCTCTTTCTCTACCCTCTCCTCTTCCTTTTTCTCTCTCTTTTCCGGCGATATCTCCGTCGTCCGGCCAATAATCTTAAATCTGATTGCATATTTGAGTAGCCCATGGTCCGATCTACTTTTTTTACTAGTTTCATTTTTTCATTTGGTCGACTTTTGAAACGGTTGGCCGGAATCCGGTTGTCTTCTCATGCGATATCTCCGTCGCCCGACCACCAATCTTAAATCCAGTTGCATATTTGAGTAGCTCATGGCCCAATCTACCTTTTTACTGGTTTCGTTTTTTTCATTTGGTCGACTTTTGAAACTGTTGGCCGGAATCGGAGCTTTTTCGGTTGTATTAGAATATATGCAATACTTGTTGGATTAGCATTCGTCATCATCAAATTACTACTTATTCCAGAATGAGATGAAGCCATGTTATGATTTATAATGAACCACCAATCAAAAATTGTATCCGTGTGTGCAATGTTTTAGACTAAAAGAGATCATTGGACATTCATATCAATTAGTAAGTGTACAATAAACGGTGATAACACAAAAATGAAATAGTTCCAAAATGAAATTATTGTAGAGAATTTAATGAATTCCCTTAATATGAAATAAGAATAGCTCGCTCAGCTATCAGGGTCTATGTCGGCGCACTCTGCTGCCTTATTGTCGGACTCACCTACATCTACACGACCACCCAAACCACCCGATTTAGGCGTTGATCCTACGATTAACCCCCCCCCCCCCTTTCCCCCCCCCCCCCCCCCTAAA
>JAYMSP010005969.1:0-12578 GCA_036897095.1 Plantago elongata | reverse complement strand
TCCTACCAAGATCCCTACACTCAAAATTACCAATCTCCAACCTCCCAAACACCAATGTTTTCATACACACCGGAAGAAGAGGTCGTTCTTGAAACGCAGCTGGAAAAATAACCGATCCGGGGGCGTGGGAAAGCGAAAGCCACCGGAGGAGCGGCAACCAACACAACAACCGTACGAAACAAGCCATACAACGAGAGTGAGGATTTAGCTCTCATCTCAGCCTACATGGAGGTTAGTCAAAATGCTATTGTTGGAACGGATCAGAAGTACTGTAAATTGTTCCATCTCATTGCGGAGAAGTATGGGGATATTAAGATGATAGGAATGATGACCGGGATGGATAAATTCCGTTCTCATTATTTGCTTCCTGGGAGATGGGGACGGCTAAGAGATGACAGAAATCATTGGTTGATTTGTGTGGAGCGTGCTACAGTCATTGTCGGCAATCAGAGTGGCTATAATGAGTCCGATGTGAGAGACATTGCCCAAGAAATATACAGAGAGAAATCAAAGCACCACATCTCATTTACATCGTTCAAACAGTGGGATGCCATGAAATCATACCCAGAGTGGGAACTCAAGATGAACTTGGAGGAAACCATGAAGAAGTGGGTACCACCTGGGGAGGCTGAGCTTGAGGGCAACGATGTTGATGTAGGTGATCAACCAATGGAATCAGCAGGTGACAGTAGTGGAAGTAAGCGAAACCGGGGTTATGAAAGTGAGGCAAGTATCAAACGGCCTATTGGTCGTAACAAGGCCAAGAAGTTGGCTAAGAATGTCAGTTCCGGTAACTCATCAATGTATGTAATGGGCGGGAAAATTACTAACTTTAATGAGAATTATCCCCAATTCCTTTAAGTGGGAAAATAAAAGTTGGAGCTTGCTCGCGAAAAGGAAGAACGTAAGTCAAAGGTTAAGATGATGGACACGTATTTGGCACTAATGGGAAACTACGACAACTTGTCCATAGATGCCAAAGCACACTTACAATCACTAGGCAAACAGCTGTTTGGATCGGACTAATGGCTAAGGATCTGAATGTGGCTTGTTTATTTTTACTTTTCCTTCTGTAGTGTGACTTGTTTGTTTTTTTTTACTTTGCAAAGTGTGGCTTGTTTGTTTTTTTTACCTTCCGAAGTGTGGCTTGTTTGTTTTTTTTTACCTTCAGAAGTGTGGCTTGTTTGTATTTTACTTTCTAAAGTGTGGCTTGTTCGTAATAAAATCAGTGTGCATTTTGTTTGTGTTTGAATTCGAATTTGAATTTGAATTTGTCAAGCATCTTATCTTTACTTTACTTTGTCGGGAATCTTGTCAGATTTTGCTGAGTCCATACACATTATATTTACTTTTGTCGGGAATCCAATGTTGAAGTGACTCCACTATGACTAATGAATGACACATTTTTATCTCCATCAAATTGACTATATAATGCAATCATGGAACTCATTTGTAGACACAACACCCTCATTCCTTCTTCCTTTGTATTAATTAAACTGAAAACACTCTATCCACTAATTCTTTCCAAATATAATTATGTTCAACCCAGTACCAGAAACAGTACTTCATCCGAGAACAGTTCGTCATCTGATGAACTTTTCGATCGATCTTCTACATCCAATCTTTCCGTACAAATGCAAAACATGTCAAATGTGATCCAACAGTACCAACAACAACAGGTCAAGCCACGACGTAGTGGCTGCACACGTGCTTACATTGACAGAGAGCGAGAAGCGCGTGTTGTGGACTTGGAGCGAGACTACTTCGATGTTCGTCCAACATATGCATCGAAATTTCGACGGAGATTTAGAATGGAGAGACCGTTGTACGAACGGGTGGTTGGAGGTGTGCTACGTCAAGATGATTACTTTGTATGCAGGTCAGATGCTACTGGCCGATCAGGGTTAACCACAATACAAAAATGTACGGCCGCAATTCACATGCTAGCTTATGGGGCATCTGCCGACTCGGTTGATGAGTATTGTTGGCTCGGTGAAAGCACGGCTCTCGAGTGTCTAAATTGTTTTTGTGACGCCGTTGTTGTTGAGTTCGGTCTAACATACATGCGCAGGGCAAATGAGGTATATTTACGAAGGTTGTTAGCAATCAACGGTGCACGAAGGTTTGTCGCCATGCTTAGGAGTATCGATTGTATGCACTGGACATGGAAGAACTATCCGAAGGCGTGGCGTGGTCAGTTCCAAAGCAAAAGTAAAAATTCTAGTCTTGTGTTAGAAGCAGTAGCATCCCAAAATACTTGGATATGACATTCATTCTTTGTAGTTTTCGAAAAATACAATGACTTATCAATCGTGCAACCTTCACCGGTGTTCGGCGATCTCCTTAACGGCACAGCCCATCAGGTCAACTTTGAGGTCAATGGAACATCAATACAACATGCCTTACTATCTAACCGATGGGATCTAGTCAGCTTGGGCTACGTTTTTTTCTGCCATCCTGAATTCGGTAACTCACAAACAATCCAAGTTCTCCGAGCTTCAAGAGTCATGTCGCAAAGACGTCGAACGTGCTTTCGGAGTTATGCAAGCACGGTTTGCAATTATACAAAATTCGACCCTTGCGCACAACAAAGTCATTCTCAAAAAGATTATGGATTGTTGCATAACACTCCACAACATGATAGTTGAAGATGAGCGCCACAAATACATAAACTATGACGAAGAAATTGAAGAGATCGAACAAGACACTCGTGAGCATGTACCTAATCTCATTGATGGAGTTCGTATCCGTCGGGCGCCGTCTACAATAAATACTATCCCGAAATACATGAACAATTTACGCCGGAGACATAGTTTAATCACCCAAACCCAGCTAACAAACGACTTGATGGAACATATTTGGAGACAACAGTGAAGATGGATCTTCTCCAATTGAGATTGTGTGTTTGTTTATTTTGATGTTGTGTGTTGTGGGTTTGTTGCATTTTATTTCCGTTTGATTTAAATTCACCGCACTATGTTGTAATATATTCATAGTTTGTTATATCTTAATAAATTATAAAACGTATTCAAGAAAATGCAATTTGGTTAATTTCAACTTCTAAACAATCTCATAATATGTAAATTAAAAAAAAAGTGACGTAACAACGATACATTACCACTGTAGAAAAAAAATGTGTGACAATGTATCGTCGTGAGCCGTTATCATTGAAGGTGGAATTACACGCACGCAACTCAGTTTATAGTTTAAAATGACTTTGGGCAGGTTTCACCAACCATAATATATAATACGGCACACCACAAGTATTTTAACAAGTCAAAAGAGTTATAGAGAGGAGTGAATAGCTAGGACCTTCACTAGACCAAGCTCCTTTGACTTGGACATTTTTTTACTTGGCCAACTAGTCTAGAAGGGTCACACCAGTATCTCCAGGCTTAAGGGAGTAAGTCTTACGTGCAAGCTGTCTACAGACTATAGTATATAGAACCTTAAAAAGGTCCCCTCACATTAATTAGAACTCACTACCAAAACATTTTCCCTCTGCGCTGCCGTCGATCACACCAGACTCCAGTGGAGCATGGCGGGTGGAGGAGGAGGTGAATCCTCACGTAGTCTGATGGAGACACCGACATGGGCGCTGGCTACAGTTTGTTTCACATTTATCTTCCTTGGCCTTGCTATTGAACACTTAATTCAACTCGCTGGCCATGTAAGTTGATTTTCAATCGCGCATTTTTCGCCTATGCTTTCTAAGTTTATCGTGTTTTTTATTAAGATCATTTGTCTTCAATTAGAAGTATGTGTGCCATATATGTGCCAATAAGACTTTGGATAATATATATACTCCATAGTCCATATAGCCAATTGAATGCATTTAGAAGAGAAGTTGTCAAGGTAATTAAGTGTGCAGTTTATTGATCACGATCATTCATTTGAAATGTTTATCTGTATTTCAGTGGCTTAAAAATCATAAGAAAGGTTCAATGTATGAAGCAATCGAGAAGCTGAAATCAGGTTTAATTTGTGAACATACACTCATATCTCTTAGCATTTCTAATGAAATTGCACCTACAACTATATAATAGAGTGACATGTTTAAATGTGTTTGCTCCAGTTTTGATGTTATTAGGATTCATATCACTGATACTAACCGTGACACAAAGGTCCATATCAAACATATGCATACCAAACAAGGTTGCGAATTCAATGCTTCCTTGCCGAGGCCATGAAGCTACAAGAACCACCAAAGTGTTAGAGCATTTGTCGTTGTCATTTACTACTCGAAATGCAGTGCTAAAACCGGAAATGTCTGATCATCAACGTGAGTTGGCAGACACAACTTCTAGTACTTCTACACTAGATCATTGTGAATCCAAGGTACATGTCGCCTTCTTGTCCATGGTTTTTGAATTTCAGTCGCTGAAATTAGTAAGACTCGATGACAAAGTGTGTCGCCTAATGATAAGATGATCGTTCCTTGGGCAGGGTATGACCTCGTTGATGTCGCAAGAGGGCTTAAATCAGCTCAATGTTTTCATATTTGTTCTAGCAGCCCTGCAGATCATCTCTAGTGTAACCACCATGGGATTGGGAAGAGCTAAGGTACATTTGTACTTACATTCTTTTCTTCTGGATGTTGGAACTGATATGCATGTGTGTGTTCTTTAATTTACAGATGAGAAGATGGAAATCGTGGGAAAACGAGACCAGAACGGTACATTACTTGGCAGCAAATGGTATTATTTCAACCTAATGTTTGACAATTTATACAATCTTTACAGAATTTCAATTTCATTCCCACAATTGTGCAAATTGCCTAAAGATTGAGAGGGCCTAAGATTTGGTTTACATAATTATACATTATTTATTGATTTGCAAAAATGATTGCCAATAGATCCAGAAAGATTCAGATTGGCTAGGCAATCAACATTTGGGAGACGACATTTGAACGCATATGCAAGAAAATCTATCCTCTTATGGACGGTGTGTAATTTCTCATCTTACTGTCACGTTTTCTCATTTTTCTTAGTTGTAGTAACACTTTGAGAAAGAGATTACATATTCTCAACCCAGATATGATATATGTCATATTAAACTGAATTTTCGGCACAAAATTTCCATTCAAGTTTATTGTTTGGTGAGAATAACTTATTCTGAATTTGGTTTTTCTCATTCTGCAGGTATGTTTCTTCAGACAATTCTTCCGATCAGTTGCAAAAACTGACTACTTTACAATGCGCCACGGCTTTATCTCGGTCAGTTAATTGCCTAGTTTGGCATCAGCTTACTTGCTTAAAATTTCAAGAACCATACTGTAGCTAGCTATCATGGTGCAGCACTGCAGTGTACTGTCTTTTAAGCAGCTTCAGTGTAACTTTTCTTATCATATACAGACTCATTTGTCAATAAACAATTCATTCAATTTCCGGAAGTATATTCAACGATCTCTAGAGGACGATTTCAAAGCCGTTATTGGCATCAGGTACATGCATTCTGCATCTACATTGTCCTGTTTTACAACCTTTCAATCAAAAATGAACATATATATGATCAAGAATTCAAGATTGAGTATTAGCTACTTAGAATTTTAGCATGTTACTGATAACAACTTTTTATCGGTTTTTTTGGGCAGCCCTTTCATGTGGTTAGTTGCAGTAACCTTCTTGCTGATTGATGTACATGGTAAGTACTAATACTAAGTAGTCTCAGACAGTGCAGAAATGCGTTAGATTGAAATACAACTTGTCAACTTGTTTTTGTCTCCATTTAAGACAATCATGGCTAACTAGTGAACATTTTGGGCATTCTGGCAGGATGGAACGCATACCTTTGGGTCTCGTTTCTACCATTAATTGTGAGTAATACAGATTGATTCAATATTTCCATTTCCATGAGGAACTTATGTTAGTTGTAAGGAGCTCATGAATAAATGTCATAATAAGCCGAATATTGAACTGTTGTGTAGATGGTTCTTTTCATCGGAACTAAACTAGAAGTTATAGTGGCAAAAATGGCTTTGCAAGTCACAGATCAGAGCACTATAATTAAAGGAGCCCCTCTTGTTCGACCAAACGATGACTTCTTTTGGTTCAATAGCCCTCAACTGGTCTTAACTCTCCTTCATTTATCCCTATTCATGGTACTATATCCCTATAATTAAGCTTCCTTGAATCTATTGAAAACAAAATAACTTTTGTATTGTAACACTTACACTGGTATATATACTGTTGCTCTTTGTTTGCAGAACGCATTTGAGTTTGCTTTCCTCATTTGGGTCACGGTACAATTTACTAATTCTACCTCCGTTGTCTTGTACTATAACGTAACCTTATACTGAGGATGATGTCCTTAAGAGTAAAGGTAGTGTTTCTGATATTTTGACATTGTGACAGTGGCAATTTGGGATCAACTCGTGCTACCATGACAACATTGCAATCAATATTGTCAGAGTGGTGTTAGCGTAAGTTCAAAGACATATCTGCTTACTCATGGTTCTAGAAAATGAAACTATGTTGTTATGCAAGTTAAGTTTCAGTCTGAGTCCAATTTGAATTCTCTGTGTACATATTTGCAGGATCATGGTTCAAGTTCTTTGCAGTTACATAACCCTTCCCCTTTACGCCCTCGTCACTCAGGTTTATATGACTGACATTGATATTTCTTTTGAAAGATTTTGGATATATAAGTTCAAAAATACATTAAAGCAGAATAGAATCAATAGGATGCCCCGATATTAACTTCATAATATGTTCCTTCAACATAGATGGGATCTCAGTATAAAATCACAATACTGGAAGAGCACACGATCCATGCAATAAAACAATGGCACACCGATGCAAAGCAGAAGAGGACAGTAGAGGGAAGTTCAAGGTCTGGCATTCAAGACGGTTCATCAACGAACATGACTACTTCCCCTGACGTGTCCTCACACAAACGAACATCCATGCTAGCAGAGTTTGCTTCTCCTTACAGAGGCGAGATCACTGAAGAGGTTGAAAATGAGCACAAAGATAGTTATGAATATCAAAATCATGAGCTTGGGCAAAATGAATTTGATTTTTCTCTCAGAGTGTAAAGCTATCTGATTGTGAGTTAACTCATTAACTCTTTGTATCTCTTTGTATATAATTGATCTGAGTATTTTTCCGAGTTTACTTGACCAATGTTGTCCTTTTAGTAACATATATAGTGGCTTAATGTGACGCAGCATTTCCCTTTATGTGACTGTTAATCGCATTGGTCTAGAACTTCCGTTTTTTACAAGTGATTTCTTAGAGCTTACAAGCAACGTGTGCTCCTTGTTCCTGCTCTTAAGCCAAGTATTGTTCTCTTGCTTCCGAATATGATGGAGGTAGCCTTATTCCATGAGCTTTGGTCTAACAATTTAAGTTCCGGACCATTGTTTCATGTGACAATGTCAGTGCCACTCGTATTGTGCTTCTTCCTAATGTTCATTCGAGCATCACGCATATCAATCTTAACCTTCATCTTGCTCGCGGTCTTCAAAGGACGTGGCACATATCTCCTATCTCAATACCCTTTAGCTAGTTGACGATGTACTGGACAACTACGTCCCTCGACGTCTGCAAGTTGAGCTACTGCATTATAAAATCTATGTAATCGGTAGAAACTTCAATTTTCTGGGTCGTATTCAGGAAAACCAACTTTGCCTTATTAGTTAAGGTAGTTAAGCTCTCAAAATGTTCTATTAAGGTGCATATACCCTACCTATGTACTACTGCTTGTCTTATTAATGGACGAGAATGTTTTGATGCCCTACATCATATAGACAATAATATGATTTAGAATTTGGAATTAGATGAGATTTGGACCTGGCTCAATAGGTAGGGCTATTTGTATTTGGGCTAATATAAGGGCTGAGAATGGCACAATGACATGACTAGTTAGCTGTATGTCTTATTCTCAAGAATGGAAAGGACCGATCGACAAGAACAAACAATGATAGGCCCAAAGTAAATGTACAGTAATGCAGAAAACCAGTGGCAAACAACAGTCATAGCTCAATCGTATGAATACCAACAAATGAAGCTTTGTCTTCGACTTCACTATTCTATAATGGCTGGTGGGAGCTAGTCATCTGATCTTTTATGCAAAACATTTCGAATACTAGTTTTTTAAATTGTTGGTTTTTGTTTTTATCAGCACTGTGACAGGTTTATGTTCATTGTGAATTTGTGATGTATGTCTGTTAGTGTTGTGTTTGAGCCACTTGCAGCATGTGTTCATTTACGCTTCGTGGTTTGCAATTTTGCATCCTACTATGATATTGGACATGAAAAATTTGCAATGTAGTACCAACTTGTGGGGGAGAGACGGTTATCCAATACAACAAAGGTGCAATAAGGACGTCACATAATTTAAAATGGTATAGTAAACTTTCAAAGATTTCAAATAGATAGACAATGTTATTAATATCAACGAAAGTACGACAACAAACTGCAGCTCAGTTTGTAAGATGATTCGACTCCAACCAATAGGTCGGGGGTTCGAGTCAATTTTGTCGTTTCAAAAATGACAACGAAGCGCAGCTCCAATAAGTCGCGGTTTCGAGTCACCTTTGTCGTTTCAAAAAAAATATCAACAAAAATACATTATTTTTCGAGAAATCAACCATGAAACTCCAAGTTAATCGTGTTTTCATTGGACATTCTTAAGATGAGTGGTCAATTTAGAAATCATCCTGGTTTGTGCATGAGTGATGGGAAATTGTATGTAATAGGATATGTGTTGTTACAGATAGACCATCTAATCACCTAGTGAGCAATCTATGAGTAGAATGTTTAGTTTAAAAGGTCATCCTTAATCGATTAGTGTTCGGTTCATTATTAAAGTGGTATCAGAGTTGACCATCACCAAATTTGCAGGGGTGTGAATGGTTGGAAATTCTTCCATAGACAACCAAATCTATGAAAATAACTAAACAATGAATGTAGCTTATGTTGTTGAAGTATTAGTTATGTCTAATCTAAAATCTAAGGTTAGCCAACCCTAGTCATAATTGTGATTTAGGAATTAATTAAGATGACAAACAAATCAATTGACGTCTCCAAGTTTCAACCACGAATTGTCTAGAAAATGTAGTTCCTATACCCATTGTCTTTATTAAAGGTATAGTACTAGATATTATGTTAAGTTACAGACCAAACATAATGATCGAAAAGAGATGCCGTGCAAGACAACAAAAGTTACTTTGCCAAATTGGATAAATTCCCATCATGGACTTTCTTACTTTCTCATAAATAATTATGTCCTAACACTTTCTTAGTACTAATTTCTTCCAACATGATTATAATGTTCCTCCTTAATTGTATGTGTTTAAAAAACACTAATTTGCTTTAAAACCAAAGAACTAGAACGATAACTGGATGGTCGGTGGCAACTTTGATCTCAACGTAGAATTTTACCTTGAAGCTTGCTTATTAGTTATTACCAAACCAAGCAAAATCATACCTTATACAATTATTAATGTCTAAAATAACTCTTTTAAGTTTGAGCTTTACATTTATAACTCTAATTTAAGCTTAATGAACGAGTTAAATTCAGACTCTATTATAGTTCGAGTCAAACTTGACGAATGAGATACTCAACTCAGTCCGACTCAATAAATATCAATACTCGTGTATATCGGCCCTGCCCCAATTGCCACCATTTAGAAAATGTGGTGCCCACATGGAGAAGATGGGTATTGCAGGAGTAGAATACGATAATCGCGGGCGATGACCGTTCAGGAATCAGGAGCACCATAACTTGACCCCCGACAAACATGGCTCGATTAAAGTAGATATATATGGCAGCAGCTAGCAAGCATACTTTATAGTAATACGTATAACAGCAACTATTCATCAACTCATACCAAACCAGATAATTACTAGTATATCTGTGTTGTGCCTTTCCGACAGTTATTTCTCTTGGGCTTTAGCTAGCTACGTGCCCTTATTCTTAATTAATTTTCCTGTTAACACACATGACATGCCATGATACATCACCATCCTCCTTCTCTGGTCTGGATAATGTAGCTAAAGATTAATAAAGATTGGACGGAGGATATAATATATATGCATTCATTTCACTTCACTTCACTTTACTCATATCGATCGTCTTAATTTCCTTGCTTCCTTTTATTCCTATAGCACTCCCGATCGATTTCAAAACATAGAAACAATATATTGTGAATTTTCATTATATCGTTAAAGTCTGAAATTAAGTATTTATTCTCTTCATCTACGAACTTATTTGCTTAGTTCGAACATATTCAATTGAGTTCAGCTCTATATAATTTTTAGTTCGAACATATTCAGCTCTGTATAATTTTATACTCTATTTATATAACAAATCAGTTCAATTCAATTTTGTTCAGTTCAGTTAATCACAGTCGAAGGGAATAATATAGCTAGCCTAATCGTAATAAAATTTTGAACTGTCGGCCAAATAAAATTAAAATGCAATATTTTTACTGGGATTATTCATCCATCTTTCCTATTCCAGCTGCAGCAATGCAACTTTATCCTATGTCGGATCTTTCCTTTTCATCCATCTTTGTTAATATTGTATGTATATATATATACATGCCGTATGTATGTATGTATCATGTATGTAATGTGACGTATCCTATTTCTCTGCTGTTCTTTCTATTATTGAAAGTTAATTATTTAGCTCATATGTTGAAGCAATAATAATTAATTATTAAAGAGTTATAAAATTTGTATTTTCAGATGAGACACAAATTAAAAGTTTAATTGTTTATTAGGAATGTATCCCGAAATTGTTTATTAGTTCGATTATTTGTATGTTCGATTATTTGTATTTTAATTTTGAAATTGTGATAGAGGGGTGTTGATGTAATGTGAAATTTGAATCTCGAGCATTCCTTATGCTCGTGTATACCTTCTGAAAGTATAAATATAATTTTATTATTTAAAAAAAAGATATATCTCGGAAGGTATATATATATCTTTCATTTTTTACACATTGTATTGATAATTTATTCGTGCATCATTATGACTTTAATAAAGTAATGAGAAAAAGTACTTTGTTTGAATTGGAGCTAGCTTATTAGGGTGGTACATATGAATATGTACAGTGTAGCATATATGAACAAAGTTAGTAGGGTTCCCTAATCTCAATATTACGGTTCACTGCACTACTATTAGTATATTATTTAAAGCTTAACAAATGATACTATTATTAGTATATTATTTAAAGCTTAACAAATAACACAACCAACCATGAAAAAATAATTTATAAACTCTTTAATAATTCAAATAACAAGAATAACAATTAATTAGAATCTTTTATCTAATTACTTTTAGTAAATAAAATTAATAAACAATAATTATTTCCCTTCAAACCATCACCAGCACCATCATCATCTCCGGCCACCACCACCATCTCCGATCATCACCGTCAACATAATTATAACTAAAGAAAGTTTTTCAATAATCTCATGACATATAATGTATTGGTGTGGTCAACCTCTCACTATTACCCACCTCCACTACTATCCACTTCGGCCACTGGCCGTCATTGTTACATATCTAAATCAGGGTATAATGCTACAACAATATGAAAGGATGTTGCAGCGTCAAGAAAGGATGTGATATCGTGAAATTGTACAAATAATATGTGAAATTGAAAATGTATTTGTGGCAACTACACTATTCATTCATTTAGCTTTAATTATATGCATGAACATGTATGCCTAATCATTTGATTACATCCACTTATGTTAACGACCCACAATGATTACGCTACCAACATTTAGGCATGAATGATAGACCAACTAAGTTCTTCAAATTAGTTGGACATGTTTAATGATTCTTGCAACCATCTACACAGAGTAAGTTGAACCACTCTAGTTTGTTAGATTTGTTAGCGTAGTTAACGCTATATAAGTTTAATCCATGTCAAGAAGTGAAATGTATCAATAGACACAAACAATAGCTACAAAATTTATCATTTGAGCAATCCAATTAAGTAATTAGAGCATTCAAATAATTTTAAAATGTTGAGATGCATAATTTCAATCGGTATATTATAGAGGTTGGAGGGACACATGAAAACGAGTCGACAAGGATATGAGGACTAAGAGACGAGTAGGAATGGAAATTTGGCCCACCCGAACTGGACCGGACGCGAGCTCGGACTGGTTAAGCTCGCTTTGACCAGTCCATTAGAGTTTATGTGGCATGATATTGTAGCTCATGGGTCGGGCATAGGTCTAATTCGCATAAGCCCGGCACGACATGTATACATTCATAGTGTAATATATATTATATTTATATAATGTAAATACTTTAAGTGTACTAATAAAAATACGTATTAATAAGTATACTAATAAAAGTAAGAAATTATCTCTAAATAATTTATATACATTAATACTTAAAATGAATATTGTAGTCTATTTGTAGAATCGTTTTATATTCAAGCGTTCATAACCAAGTAGTTTAATGGAAGATTCGAGAATAGAAAAAGAAAAGTATTTGCCATTCTTTATATATATTGCCTTTCAATAATATATATATATATATATATATATATATATATATTAAAAAGATAAAAAATGTTAGATCTTTTATTATTATAAAAGAGAAGAGAAT
>JAYMSP010005968.1:0-12579 GCA_036897095.1 Plantago elongata | reverse complement strand
TGCATAAGCACTTTCATTTGTCTAGTTGTTCTCAAAGTTTCATGTTTATCGTACCATGCAATTTATGTACTTGAGTTCTTATACAGACTTTGTTGTGGCATCTGGTAGGAAATTTTACTGGAAAACGATGAAACACTGCAAAGCATAAAGGATGAATGGAGTGATGAAATTTTTGCAGCAGTTGCTACGGGTTTAAAGGAACTGAACGAATATAATCCAAGTGGTCGTTACGCGGTCTCAGTGCTGTGGAATTTTAAGAAAAGCAGGCTAGCTACAATGAAAGAAGTCATCAACTACATCTGCAACCAGTTGGGATTGCCCAAAAAGGACTAGAAGAGACCATGAAGACTGAAGACTAGTTACGAACTTACGATGATGGAGAGCTCTATTAAAGATTATGTTAGCTTATATTCTGACGTTAAGCCTGACCTGCACATTCTACAAACAGGATGGAGATTTCTCCAGTGAAGGCACTTTGCTTTAATGAACTGTAATTCATCTGCAAATGTGGTTTAATTTCATGGTTATAGTTTATGTTATCTATTTTGAATTCTCTGAAGCATTAGAGAAGTGTCTAAGAATCAAGTTCTAATGGAGGGAAATGATATTTTACATGCCTGTTTTTGTTAATATAAGGAAAAAATGTCATGATTGTTCAGTTATTAACAAAACTGACATCTCTATAATTATCGGCTCTTTGGTCACTCTCCCTTCTCAATCTTGGGCAATAGTAGTACAACTGATTTTGCATATTCAATTGTAAATAAAGGAGTTGTTTAGTTGGTAATTCGTTTTCACCTCAATTAATAAATTAGGAGTTCAAGTCATTGTTTAAAGGAAAATTTGTAAATAAAAGAAATGTATGAAATACAATGTGCTTTTTGAAAAACATGAGTTTATGTACTTTTTGAAGAACATGAGTTTATAAGAAGATTAAAGTAGGACGAAAGATTTTAAATACCACATGTTAAATGAAAGAAAAAATTGATAATATTAAAGTTATTCCAAGGTCAAAGACAAAGAAGATGTACAATTAATTTATAAGTCCCGCGCTTTTCAAATTCTTCTCCTCAACAGAAATCGATCAACCAAAAATCTCAAGAAACAGTTACCCCAATTCTCTCTAAGCTCTCAATTCCAATCCAATCAAAGTCTACAAAATGTCTCTGGTTCCAAGCTTCTTCGGCAACAACAACAGACGCAGCAACATCTTAAATCCATTCTCAGTTGAGATTTCGGATCCATTGCGCCCCAACTTCTCTCGAGAAACTTCAGCTTTCACAGGTGCTCGGATCGACTGGAAGGAGACTCCGGAGGCACATGTGTTCAAAGCAGATGTGCCTGGGCTGAAGAAGGAAGATGTGAAGGTCGAGGTTAAAGGAGGTGTCCTGCAAATCAGTGGCGAGAGGAACAAAGAGCAGAAG
This sequence comes from Plantago elongata, assembly GCA_036897095.1. Taxonomy (NCBI): domain Eukaryota; kingdom Viridiplantae; phylum Streptophyta; class Magnoliopsida; order Lamiales; family Plantaginaceae; genus Plantago; species Plantago elongata. The sequence continues at coordinate 11,155 of JAYMSP010005968.1, read as the reverse complement.
GAGAAGAATGACACCTGGCACCGTATCGAGCGTAGCTACGGCAAGTTCATGAGGCAATTCAGGCTGCCTCAGAATGCAAAGCTGGAGCAGATAAAGGCAAACATAGAGAGGGGTGTGCTCACTGTTACTGTTCCCAAATTGGAGGTGAAAAAACCTGAATTCAAGTCTATTGACATCTCCGGTTAAACGTCGAATAATTGTGCTTTATGTAGTTTTGTATTGTTTCTGGCTGGTTTTGGAATAATCAGATTTGGTTAGTGTGTGTAATTAGTGGTTGCAATTTCTGGTGTTTGATTTTTATGTTATGTCTCTTGAGTTGTATGAGCTTTTTGAACTCTTCTTTAATTTACCAGTCTGAAATAAACTAATTGTATTGCTAGTGCTGGTGAGAAACGAAGACGAATTCATTCAAGTTGCAATTGTTAATTTTAGCTACATATGATCAATTTGCAGTGTTTTCTCTGTCATCGTTTTTAGTTTTTCGATTAGTTTTTGATGTTCCATTGCCTGTCAAGTGTCAAGGTGTTTTATGTGTCTTTAGAGCTCTTCATTTCAGTGAGCTGAAATTTGAATTTGAAACTTGGCAGTAGAAGAAACGATGAAGGAATGGCAATCTGTAATGATGATCATTTACATAGCCCTGGTACAGATAGATTTAGTTCAAGATATTTATTTATTTATTGGCCTTTAATATCACACTGTTTGTATAGCCTGTTTAGTGTCAAGATATCTCCATGCTTGATTGGTTCCTTCATACATTTATATTTACTTTGATGGCCTTTAGTGTCATGTAGCTCAACATAGAGAACGATTGGCGTTGATAAACTCAGTTTTGGAATGGTTGTAGTAACAACTAACAAGTGACATTGTTACACTCAGTTATTGGTTATGTGTTCTATTTAGTGATTTATATCTACAGATTATGTAGTACTGTTATATATTATGTAGTCTTGGATTGACTGGAAGGAGACTCCGGAAGCACATGTGTTCAAGGCATATGCACCAGGGCTGAAGAAGGAAGATGTGTATGTCACGGTTGATGATAGAGGTATCCTGCAAATCAGTGGCAAGTTCACGGGGCTATATTTTCTGTCTGAGAACGTGAAATTGAACCAGATCAAGGCTAACATTGCGAATGGAGTACTCACTGTTACTGCTCCCAGAGAGGTGGCAGAGAAGCCTGGAGTCAAGTCCACTGACATCTCTGGTTGAACATTGAGTTCTGGAAATATGCTTACTTCGTATCGGTTGGATGTGAAGTGTTTTGATATGTGATGAATAATGATGATAATATCTGCTCAGTGCTGTAGTTTTAATATGTTTCTGGACTTGATCAGAGTGTAAAATCTTGCAATCAGAGTTGTCAAAAAATTGTTTGTTCTGTGGTTATGATGATCTATTCTTCGAATCTACCTGTTTTCTTCACATAGAATTGTTGCTTGTGTTGGATATACTTTCATGAAAGTAATGATACAATTAAGTGCTTCAAGTTTCTTTTCACCAATTTTGGCACTTTGGTGATTCCCTGTAATTTATCCGAATCACATTTTTTAACTTTTATGTAAACTACTGAAATTTCATATCAAACTGCTAATATTCCTGACTATTGTACAATGTATCTCCCTTTTATTCTGTCACATTGAAAACATTAATTATGCATTAAATAACCGATATAAAAATTCGAAACATCCCTGTTATTTGTGGCCGCTTCGTATATCATATTCCCAAGACCCAACATAAACATGAAGAATTTACCGAAAATTTAGCTATACATAGTTCCTCTGTCTCATTTCAATATAGAGAATTGGTGAGCTACTCCAACAATTGCTATGTTTTGTAGTTTTGGCCTTTTTGTTAGTTTCGTAAATTTGTATCGAACATGATCTGTAAGGAGGAATTCATCTCACCACAAAAAGAGACGAAGCAAATGTTGGATACCAAGCGTGTGAAAAATCACCCAGCTCTTATATTCCGGTCAACAAACAATATGAGCTCCCAACAACTTTTCCTTTCATGAAATCTGAGACGTTCAAAGCATCTTCTTAATTATCATCTGCAACTACCAACTAAATGTCTAAACTATATCGAAATCGTCGCAGTGAATTATGATAAATGGCGAATTTGTAAATTACTCGCAATACGGATAGTTTACTCCTATTTAAACCATCCAATCCAACAATTCTCCTCGTTCATTTGTCTTCTCTGTTTCAACCAAAACTTCACTCTATCAATTTCTTCTGCGATTATGGTACATTCGTTTTTAGTGTTTCTTTGAAGTTGATATCGGTGTATTTTTAAGTAAAATGTTCAGTTTTCACTTCTCTAGTTAAGAAAATGTAGAGAAATTTTGTTCAGCTTTGGATGTTTCGGTACCTTTTGTTAGAAATTTAAGGCCATGGTTGTAGACTTGTTGTATTAATTGTTGTTTAAGTATGTGTAAAAGTTTCTGATGATGCGTTATTGTTTATTCAGATGGCTAGAAACTCGGAACTCGGAAGTCAATCTTGCTAATTAATAACTCTGTGTTACAAATGGCTCCTGAACCTGAACCGGCTGATAATCAGTTATTTTGCTACCCTTGGGCGGGAGTTATAGTTAACATAGTCGGTCATCCTTCTAGTAGCGACTCTGAGGGTGACTTTAGAAACTGGACAAACAGGTTATCCGTGTACAAGCCTGTGGATGTTGAAATTTTCAGGGATGATCACTTACCAGCTGCTCAAGGTGTTATGAAGTTTGATAGTGACTGGGCTGGTTTTCCGAATGCGATTAAGTTTGAGAAGTGTTTTGAATTTGTTGGCCATAGTTTAAACAAGAAATGTCTCCAGGTCCTGGTATTTACGGTTTTATTGCACGTGAAGATGACTACATCTCTGAAGGGCCACTGGAAGATTTTCTTCGCCAAAATGGGGAATTGAAAACTGTCTCAAAGATTATTGAAGAAGAAACTAATGCTTTGAAATTGAAAACTCTTGTGGGTAATCTGAGTAAGAAGATTGAACAGAAAAATGTTAAATGTGATCTGGAACATTTGCAAATTGAATATAATGAAAAGCCAATGTCGTCAAGCTGGATGCTCGAAGAACATGGCAGGCTTCATCATTCTTTTTATGAAGGTTTGTCGGTTATGTCTTCTCAGTCTGGCTATACTCTTGTTAGGCTTGAAAGGAATTCGAGCATGTGCATATGGATGCATTGAAATCCTGCATGTTGGTGCATACAGTTCTTTATTCTGATTTTTTATATTGATTGGCGCTTCACTGACTGAGTTAAAACTCTTCTAATGGAATTAAGGAATCTTTCTTTAATTCATTGTCAGAAATTCAACTTTTGTAGGAGCTACAATTGACTACTGGAAGGAGACTCCTGAAGAACACTTGTTCAAAGCAGATGTGCCTGGGCTGAAGAAGGAAGAGGTTAAGGTCAAGGTTGAAGATGGTAGTGTTTTGCAAATCAGTGGCAATGCCAAGTTCATGAGCCAGTTCAGGCTACCTTCGAATGCAACGTTGGAGCAGATGAAGGCGAATATGGAGAATGGAGTGCTCACAGTTACTGTACCAAAAAGAAGCCCGAGGACAAGTCCATTGACATCTCTGGTTGAACGAAGAATAATCAAATTTATGGAGTTTCGTTTCTGTGTTGTTTCAGAACAAAATCGAATAGTAATATTTAATAAATGCAATTTTCTGGTGTAATATGAAGTGCTTTTGAGTTGTATGAGCACCTGTGATTACAAAAACTGAAGCAGCACATTAACAGTCTCTACTAAACTTCTGTGTTCAATGTTCTCTGCCAGAAAGGGAGGATTACCCAATTGACTTTGATTTGAATAACTTTTTTGAGATTGAAAGATTTATTATGAATTTGTGATTCTTGCAACCTGTTTTCAAAATTTATCCTCACAGAAAAGGAATAAGAGGATAGGAAACTAGCACAAAATGAACTGTGTTATTAGTTATTACCACAAAGTACTGTGATAGAGTTGTTGCATTTTGGTTCTCTCGTTTAATATTATGATATGGGCTAAAAAAATGAAAGAAATTCACTTACTTTAGTCCTCCGGATTGATACGATGTCACTCTTATAATCTTTTTAAGAAACGAAAAAGACAATATAGTTAATTAGTTATACAAGCATTGACTCGTTCGATAAGGTGTTCGAGTCGAGCTCGAGCCATAGTTTGACTTTTTTTTATTTAAGCCCTTAACTAGGTTGATAAGACTCGGCTAATTAATAATTCATTTATTTATACATGCTTTCTAGTTACGAACTCGAACTCTATTGGAATTCGAATCAAATAAATTGAAATTATTTATGACGATCAATTTTTTCGGGCCGAAAATGAAACTTTATTATAGGCCTCCTCAAACTGGGTCACCAAGTTGATGGACTCTGATCTCATGGCCTGCCAAAGAGGCCCAGTCAAGCGAAGCTTGTAGAATCCTCCTGTTAATTGTAGATTCCTCCTAGATTCTGCAAACGTAGTTCTGGAACCTGCGCGTAACTACCAGAGTTATAGTCTAGAATTTCATCTCAACTCCTATATATATACCGCCCTTTTCAAATGTTCTCATCAACAGAAATCGATCAAGCAAAAATCTCAAGCAACAGTTACTTTCCACACGACTCATTCTCTCTAAGCTTTCAATTCCAATCAAAATGTCTCTGATTCCAAGCTTTTTTGGCAACAACAACAACAGGCGCAGCAACATCTTTGATCCATTCTCACTTGAGATTTGGGATCCGTTCGAAGGAATTCTCTCTTCGGGCCCCAACTTCGCTCGAGAAACTTCGGCTTTCGCAGGTGCTCGGATCGACTGGAAGGAGACTCCGGAGGCACATGTGTTCAAGGCAGATGTGCCTGGGCTGAAGAAGGAAGAGGTGAAGGTCGAGGTTGAAGAAGGGGGTGTCCTGCAGATCAGTGGAGAGAGGAACAAAGAGCAGGAAGAGAAGAATGACACCTGGCACCGAATCGAACGTAGCAGTGGCAAGTTCATGAGGCGATTTAGGCTGCCTGAGAATGCAAAACTGGAGCAGATCAAGGCTGGCATGGAGAATGGTGTGCTCACTGTTACTGTTCCCAAAGAGGAGGTGAAAAAGCCTGAGGTTAAGTCCATTGACATCTCCGGTTAAATCGAGAACAATTGGCTTTGTCTAGTTTTGTTTCTGGTTGGTTTTGGAATAATTGGATATGGTATGGATATGTAATTAGTGTCTGCAGTACTGTTATGTCTGTTGAGTTGTATGAGCTTGTGATCTCTTCTTTACCAATGAACTACTTGTTCATTCGAGTTACAATTGTTAATTTTAGCTACATATGATCAAGAGTTCAGTAACACCAAACTACTAAATGAAGCCAGATTTCTATGTCATTTCAAATGCTTCATATTCATAGAATTAATTTTTGAGTCTTGATAAGATTTTTATATTATTCTGTATCTGTTGAGTTGGTTTCATCTCAATGTAACAGAATGAAATGTACCACTCTTTGGTAAGGGACTTGAGCAAGGTCTCCGGTTCGAGTTTGAGCCTTGTTTACCGGTAAAAAATAAAGAAAAAAGAGAATGAAAAATACTGATTACTGAAGTCTCTCTGTATCTCATTTTGCTGGGTGAACTTGGGATTTGAAAACATACAGAGAAGAAACAATGAAGAAATTGCATGATCTGTAATGGTGACCATTTACATATTATGGGAAACTAAATTCTGGTATAAACATAAAGTAATTGTATAGTTATGCATCTTGGATGTGACATCCTCTTTATCTCTGTGCTGGTAAAGAAACTCTAGCTGATTCCTTTATTTACTTGCTTGCTTGCTTGTCTCTGAAGGAAAAGTCATTTAAACTACCCCTGACAGTATGTTGAACTTCAGGATCTTCAAGATCCCTCTCAATCTCACTCTGATTCGGAGTGCTACTTCTTGTAAAATCTTCAATTTCGATCTCGTGTTGGTGTGGTGAAAGCGGTAGTCCTTCTGCACCACCCCAGCCTTCGTTGCCGAAACTAGAACCTCTGGGAGATAATGGGCGTAGTCCATTTTCGACACTGTCGTGGTAGTTTGGATGGCCGCGTAGTAGATAGACAGGTGAGAGGCTACCGTTAAGGGGAGTTCCTGGTCTGCTGGAGAACGGGGTGTTGCTGCCTGATTTCTGGCCGTGTTTTAGTTGCTTTTTCGCGGTTTGGTGCCAGCCTTTCAATGCTGATGCTACTTGGTCACTGAATATGACTGGTTTCATCTTTGAGCCCATCTGGTTACCAAATAGGAGCAGGAAAGTTAAGTTAGAATCCTGTGTTGCTTTAGCAATTTGCAGGTATGTTCTCGTATAGTTGCAGGGAAAGGTGTACATACCTGAGTGACTAAGGCATAAAGAGGAAGTGTCACATAGCTGCACAAGACTTGTGTGATCATACTGGAAAAAATGAAAATGGGAGTGTTAGTGATATTAAAAAATGTTGGAGAATTGATCAAGGACACAAGCCTAAACTATTAACCGGATCCAAGAGAAAATGCAGCAACTCTTACCCCATGGCGACTCGAATAATCAAATCATCAAGGCTTTCGTGGTAGCAAGATGGATATCCGAATTCATACTGCACAGACAGGATCAGCAGTTTAGACACAAGTTGCAGATTCAAGAAATTCCAGTTAGAAATTTTTGCAGCTAAAAACTTACCCAACTCCAAGCGAAGAAAGCAAGTTGAAACGCGTTCTGCAAATAAGAATAGTAGAGCGGCATAAGGTCAGTTGCCTAGCTGTTGGTGTTAATCAAGTGATTTGTTACTTGGAAGGTTGAAAGAGTTACCTGGAACAGAACTAAATGAATCAAGAACAGGACCAGGCCAGGGCGATTGAACCAGAACAGGTCGTCACCTGGCTGAACCGTTATAGTTCCCTTAACAATATCTCCTCTTTCTAGAATTCTTGAACCCATTTTTGTTATGATAACTTGTAACTTTGCTCCTATCACCAGAAGTATCTGCATAAAAATCCAACATTACTGTTAGATCAAATTCATTTACGCCTCGAGAGTTACTGAAACATTTATATGTTGCAGGTTCACTTACCACTAGAGGAATGAATGGCAGCCAATATTGTGAGTACCATCCTGTTCATATCCAACATACAGTTAAGTTAGTCAATCATTTTGGGAAACTTAGCTAGATAAGTGATACTACTGCATTTTCCGACTTACCGTTGGTGTTGGTGAGTAGAATCAGAATGGCACAGAACCAGATTGAAGGGCTGCAGAATGGTTAAACGGAGTTAGAAACTTTGACACAAGATGGATCATAATATTACATAAAAAAATTGATGAGAAGAGGAAGATGTGTCGTTGGCATTCGACTCACGTTATTCCCACGACTACTTTGAAATCTTCTTCCAGTGATCTGTTAATGTACTTATGGAAATTGAAGTTCTCTTGGCTCTGTGGTGCTAAATGTGCCTGAAAGTTTCATCAGTTGTTAGTCTCACTTTGTTCTTCAAATTAACTAAGCAAAATGACAATGCTTTGCTGCAGTGACTTACTGCTATAAATCCATGTCTGAGAGTTAAGTAGTCTACTTTCTGAACTGATGTGTAGAATTGTCTGAAGAAACAAACCTAAACACCAAACATAAGAAGAAATGCATCAGGATGTATAAATATTAAGTGCGAGGTTCAGTGAACGTATAGACGAAAATGATAATGCCAGAGCGCGTGCTTTGGTTCACTTTCGTTATGATCGATGGTCGTATAAAGCAAATCTTCGGCATTATCATTATTGAAAACAATAAGATGAAATAAGGATCTTACAATCCAGAGAAGAATAGGTGACTTGCTCCAAAAATGTAAATGTCTACGCCCAAATGAAGTGTCTCTAGCAAATCTGAACCTCTCAGGATCTGCACAAAATTTCGTATAACATATTTACATATAAGAGTTACGGGATATTACATTTACGTCGTATTATAAAAATCATACAATTAACCTCACGGACAAAAAATAATTTAACTTAGTAATCCTAATTAAAATCGGGGATATTAATATAATTTACTTTTATTAAAAAAGTGGGTCAAGTCAATTAATGATGACAACATTGACATCATAACTTAAACCGACTGGACTTGGATAACGCAGTCTTATTTGATTTCTTAGAACTAGCATATATGTAGGCTTATTAATATTTTGATTAATCAATTATCTACTAAGTAGTACTCCTATCCTATGTTTTATTTGTCAACTATCATGTTTTTAGAATTGAAAAAAAATAACAAAAAATCCGTCATGTTCGACGTCTTTATCCCTATGTCTTAGAGTCCAAGGAATTTAAATCCTTTCAAATCAATCCATTTGTTTAGGTAGTTTGAATTATTCAAATTCCTTCAAACGATTATTGGTTAAGGTTTCTAGCTAGCAAGTTGATCAAGTAATAATCTTTTTTTATTATAATTTATAAGTATACGTATTGTTGTAAACAAAAGATCTAATATCCGTTGAAAATTCTATAATATTAGATCATTAATTTGGTCTCAAGATAGAGATATATTTCTAAAAATGACAATGCAATTAATGCAACCAATTTGAAATGACTATTAACAAGATGATAATGACTAACCATTGTAATATTGGTATTGGGTTGTCTTAGTTTCATCCTCCCAGGATCTCCATTTTCTCATCTGCAATCAAAAAAAAAAAAAAAAATATTTTCCAAATTCAAATTCATTGATATGTGATTATTAACATTGGTTTTAATTAGTGAATTACTGCTAATTACCTTTAGTCTTCCCAAGATCAAAGTGACAATGCAATAGAGTATATGAGCAATTGCCAGGGCAAAAATGAAGATATGAAGCTGGTGTATTCCATATGCAGAAACAAACTGCACCCTGCCCTGTAACATATTTGCACACAAAAGACATGTAATTAAACTCCGTGTATAAACTCAAAATGCATACGCGAATTTATAAGATTTACGCGCAGATCCACTTACCCTTCTTACACATGGATCAGGGTACGAAGAACTACTTTCATTATAGTTAGTACAAGGATGCCAAGAGTGTCCGATTTCTGTTGGAATGCAAATTTCTGTAAGGTATTGTTGTGTGACCACCAGGAGTAGTGATATGAATCCCAATATCATTAACTCTACATGTCCAAAAAAGAAAAAAATATCAGTATATGTCACACGAAACTTTATATAATACAAGTGTGTACATAATTGACAAGTACTGTAAATGTTATAGCTGTACCTGCTTTTACTTTTTCAAGTGCTTCTACTAAACTCGGTTTTCGCTTGTGTTGTAACCACTGCAAATTAACAAGAAAGAAAGAGTTCAAAAATTCAATGGCTCCAAATCAAGAAATATAAGTTAAAGAGCTTAGAAGAAGTTTTTGGTTGCTGTACATGTCCAAAACGATGAAGAACTTGTTCAAGGACTAGCGATATCGCAACTAGCACGAAGCAAACTACAGCAACTGCCCATGTCGGAGTTGCCTCCAAGGATCGTCCATATGAACTTGGTGATGACATCTTCGACTATATGCAAGCTCCGGCTCAACAGGGTACGTATAAGCGTTCACGATTAGAATAGGTATCAGATTTTTTCGTATATATGACAATGGATGAATCTGCGCGTTTGTTGATTGTGGCTAGATGAATGTTTTGTGTTGTGTATGATGGAAAAGTGAGTGAGTGACGAAGTTAGAGGAAATGGGCCATATATAGAAAGAAAGAAAGATATAAGAGGAAAGGAAGGGGAGATAGAATATTATTATTTGGATTGCCACGTCATGGGAATTGAAATTTCGAGGCGTGTATGTTTGAGTCAACTATTATCGAAACCGTGACCATGACCACCAAATTAAAGTGAGCTAATTTATAAACACTTACATATTCTCAAGACCTTTTCTTCGCTTTTGATTCATTCTAATTATCACCGATTGGGTTTTGACTTTGTTTATTAGTGTTCGCATGTTTTGTAAACTAGCTAATTCATTAATTTGTCCGATATAATTTTATTCGATAGACTGTTCAACTCCTTTTTTTGCTATATGTACAATTTAATGGGAAATTATTTTTTTATTATGGGTAGAGGTAATATTGCATTATAATAACGTATAGAATTTTATGAAACATATGAAAATAAACTGTGTATGGATTTCTGCAAGATGAGGGATCGGAGTAGTTTCTGAAAATGGAGGATATATTATCCTAATAGTGTAATTAACGATTAATTTGGACACGTATGACTTTGTGACTTCATTAGTTACTTTGGGAATATTCTTACAACTTTCTGACAAGAAAACGAAAACTAGATTTCATAGTGTTTTCTACTTGAGTTAGTATCCTGAAATTTCACCTTCAGAATTTAACATACAGATAAATATATATAATTTACAAACATTAAAATTAATTTTATTTATCAGTCAATAAATATCTTTACGTACAAAACAATACAAAAAAATTAAAAACATTATATCTAAACTAGAAATATCTTTGCATCCTTATCCGTCGACTCTTCCATCTACGTCTCCATCTTTATCATCAATCGTTTTCTTTATTTGAGACCACCATTTTTACGAAACCTAATATATACACCAAAAACATCAATAATTTAATTTTTAACATCAACAATTGCATATACACATATACAATTAGTGGTAAACACAAAAAAAAAAAAAAACAAAGAAACACCAACAACATGACCTATTTAACATTCAATATCAACAATTACAGTATAAACATGCACAATTAACACTGAAAACATACATATTAATTTTACAAAACATATAATCTCTGAAAAACGACAAATATCAACAATTTACGGTTAGATATACACAATTAACATAAAATCTGAACAAATAAGAATTTTGAGAGATGAAACATAAAGTCCATATTAAAACATCATCTATTCACCCTTAAACATCATCAATTGTAGTATAAAAATATATTATTCATACATACATAAAATTTTATACAATAAATGCATGAAATTAAAAAATTCAGTAATTAACGGTTAAATATACACAATTTTTACATTAAAAAATAAACAATGATATTTCACCATATGAAATATAAATCATAATCAATTTACTGTTAAACATAAGCATTTTACGTATAAGTATATATAAACTTAGGTAATATTTACTAGTAATCAAAGATGTAGAGCTT
>JAYMSP010005967.1:0-12581 GCA_036897095.1 Plantago elongata | reverse complement strand
GAACCAGAATTGGGAGCATACCCAGTACTTCTACTTCAATCAGGGAATGCCCCAAATCACTCAAGTGGAACTCTTTTTGCATTTGGCCACTGTAAACTATGAGACAACCCAAGGTACTTCTGAAAAGAAGGATACCAAGGAAGTGTCTGAAGGAAATGCTCTTGCAGTGCGTCACATGAAGCAATATGTGAGTCAAGAGATTGAAAGGAGAAAATCAAAAGAGAAGCTGAAAAAGAATCTCGGCCCAAACTACCATCAGTACAAGAATATCCAAACGAACAACACTCTGAACAACTCCTTTCAGAAATCCATTGGTACTGAAGTTGCTGAAGTTGGGAATGATATATGCTTCTATTGTTAGAAATCCGGTCACTTCAAACGTGATTCTCCTACTTTTAACAAGTTTAAGACGGGTGACAAAATGGAGAGAAGAACATTCAAGAGAACTCAAAGGGCATTGCTCACTGAAGAGAGAGAGAGAGAGAGAGAGAAAAGATTCAAATTCAACTTGATGCTCTGGATATTGAGTAATATTCTGAAAGCGAGGATTCAGAAGACTCAAAATTACCATCACCGGAATTGTACGGGATAACTCACGATGTTATCGACTTTGGCCTAAAGAAGAATGATTTGCTTGGAGTTGCTGGGATAGTAGGTCCAGACATCTCCAACATTGAAGATTGCCTTATGGCTGATGAGGTAATAAACACATCATAATTCTTGTATTATGAAAGTGATGATGACGGCATTATGGATTTGGAATTGGTCAAGAGTTAACTTGGTCGATATGAGAGAGAATTTTTGGTTGCTGAGTCAAAAACCAAAGTTCTGGAAGAATGCAAAGAAACTCTTGAAAAAGAGATTTGTAATTTGACCAAGGTATATGTGATTAAAAACGTTGAAATAGCATCTCTGAAATTCCAAATCTTGGAGAATGAAAATTCTCATCAGCTAGCCTTGAATGAGCTAAATGAGAAGTTGAAGAAACTTATTTCTGAAAATGAAGAACTCAAAATGAAAGAAGTATCTTTCAAATCATTTGTCAAAGCTAGTGACACTCTCATGGAGGTTCAATTATATTTGAGAGACCCTTCTGAGAAAGGAGGACTTGGACTTGATGACCAATCAAGTAATTCCACTTCTCTGAAAAAGAGTGATGGAAGGTTGACCTTTGTGAAAAGTCAACAGAAAGGTTCCAAAGAAACTATAGCATTAGCATTGGTCAGAAAGCTAAGGTTCTTAACAAAGGTAAAGAAGTTGCAACCAAACCTTCGAAGGAACAACAAGTCCCAAAGAAATATGTGGAAATGGTTTCTGAAAAGAAACATGATCCTTTAACTTGTGATCATCTACAATGTTGTACCACTAGGAAGGGAAGCATCGTCGGTTTGGGTGTATTTCCTACTGTACCATTCTATGGATATAGGAATGATGCGGAAACTAGTGAGGCTGCTGAAAATCGTGTTTAGAAAGTCAATGGTGCTCGAAATGGTATTGGCTATCATGCTATTGGGAAGGTCCTAATGCAACAATATAAGGAAGGACAAGAGCGATGGTGGAAAGCTAGAATTTCTTATACCAATTATCAGAAGTGGAAGCAATCCCAAGCCACTGAAAATCTGAATGTCAGGGTTAGAAGGAACTTGGACAGGAAGACTAAGTTTGCTGAAAAGCAATCTTAGAAACCTAACAAGTCTCTGAAGCCACCACGAGGAACACCAAGGAACACACCAAAAAGGAAAATCAATCTGAGATCCAATTATTCTAAGATTCCTCCTTTTTTTCCAAGTAGACAAAAACCTACTCTTAAGAGATTCATTCAGAAATAGATTTCCACAGGAAGAGTGTTTAATCTGAGTGGTTCTGTTTCTGAAGCACGAACATAACTTATGTTTCCTGTTTTGTGCAAAACGAGTCATGGACTAAGGCTCAATGGCTATTTAATAGTGGATGCAGGAAGCACATGACAGGAGACAAAGCAAACTTGGATAGTTATAGAAAATGCAAAACAGGGTCAAATATCAAGTACGCTAGAGGAGAATTAAATCCTTCTATAGGATTTGGCAACGTCAAATTTGGGTCCGTTATGATCTCTGACGTATTACATCTTAAAGGTTTGAAATATAATCTTCTAAGCATGAGCCAATTTGCCGATAGGGGATATTCGGTAAAGATTAAATTGAAGTTCTGCAAATTGATTGACAATGAGTCAAAGCAGACAGTCTTGGTTGCTAGGTAAAAAGGAAGTCTATATGTCACTGATTGGACATCCGCCACAACTGAAGAATGTCTCATGGTGAGTCAATCAGGTCATACTGAAGAACACTGGTTATGGCACAAGAGAATGAGTCACTTCAATTTCAAAACTCTGAACAAACTTGTCAAGAAAGAGTTTGTGGTTGTATTACCTAAAACAACATTAAAAAAGGATGGTGTCTGCTCTGCTTGTCAATTTGGGACCCAATCCAATACCTCTTTCAAGTCCAAAACCAGACATTCATGTGTTAGACCACTGCAACTACTACACATGGATCTTTTTGAACCATCAGTAACAAGTTATGCAGGCAAGAAGTATGGTCTAGTTGTTGTACATGACTTCTCGAGGTTTACCTGGGTTGTCTTTCTGAAACAAAATTATGATGCTAGGGTGGAGATACCAAACATTTGCTGAATAAGCTTGAAGTCATGAAAAATGACAAAGTATCTGCAATCAGAAAAGACCATGGTACTGAATTTGTCAATCAGTATATAAAAGAGTGTTGTACTTGCAAAGGTATACAGCATCAACTATCTTCAGTAAGGACACCACAACAAAATGGTGTTGCTGAAAGGAAGAATAGGACCCTTGAAGAAGTTGCAAGGACGATGCTACATGACACTGAAATAAGTGAAATTTATTGGGTTGAAGCTGTAAATATAGCATGCTACACTCAGAACAGATGTTTAATAAACAAACACCATGACAAAACTCCCTATGAGCATTTCATTGGTAGACCCCTTATATCAAACATTTGAGGGTGTTTGGTTGTAGATGTTTTGTTCTTAACAATGGGAAAGAATACTTGAGAACATTTCAACCTAAGGCTGATGAAGGTGTATTTCTTGGTTATTCTATGAATATCAAAGCCTACAAAGTATACAATAAGAGAAGAAAGAAGATTGAAGAATCAGTTCATGTAGTCTTCTATGAAGGAAACAAGAAAATACCCTTGATGAAGAACTCTCATAAAGATTCAAGGAACTCATGATTAAGGATTCTAAAGAAGAACCCTCATAAAGAAGAAACTTTGTCATTCATATTGAGGATGAGTCTGAAGAGGAAAAGCATGAAGTGCCTAGTAACAACTAGGTGACTCTTAGACATGATGAAGAATTTTCTATGAGATTCCAGAAATTGAAACTGAGAATATTCATCGTAGAGATCTTTTTGGGAATAACCTTTATGAATGACATATTCCAGAAGCCTCTAACAATGAACAAGTGTCTGATATTTACCACACTTTAAGTGTACAAAATATCACCGATACTGAAGAAGTATCAAGTCATAATCATAGTGATTCACATTCAGATAATGTAGATAATGATCCTACTAGTTCAAAACCAGTAATGAAATGGATTAGGGATCATCCTGCAAAGGATGTGATTGGTCCACTTGATCAAGGTGTTAGAACTAGGAGAGCAATAGCTGAAAATGATGATTCTCTCTTTGGATGTTTTATCTCAAACATTGAACATGTCAAAGCGTTTGTAGCCGAGTGGCAAGCTGAGACACCCTATAACTATGAGGTCACGGGTTCGATTCCCCAAAATGGGTGATTATATTCTCTGAATAGAGATTGGTGGTGATTTGCATCTAGAATCGATTTATAAATTCGTCTTGTTCAACAATTGTAATTGTAATGCTATATTTCATGTTAATTAATAAAAAAATCTCAAACATTGAACCTAAGACTATTGAAACGCATTAAAGGATCAAGACTGGATCTCTGCAATGCAAGAAAAATTGGATCAATGTGAGAGAAACAAGGCCTAGAAACTATTTATATTTGTAGAAGGAATATCTGTGATTGGAACTAAGTGGATTTTCAGAAACAAGATGAATGAGTCTTGTGAAATAACCAGAAACAAAGCAAAGTTGGTGCCAAGGGATTTAACCAGACTGAAGGCTTAGACTTTGATGAGTCATATGCACCAGTTGCAAGATTGGATCCAATCAGACTATTTCTAGCCTTTGCAGCATAATGACTTTAAGGTTTATCAGATGGATGTTAAAAGTGCATTTCTGAATGGTGAACTTGTTGAGGAAGTCTATGTTGATCAACCTCCAAGCTTTGAAATTTCCTCAGAAAGTAGAATGGTCTAGAAGTTACATAAAGCTTTTTATGGTCTGAAACAGGCTCCAAGAGCAAGGTATAACAATTTAGCCAAATACCTTCTGGAAAGTGGTTTAAAGAAAGGTGAAGTTGATAAAACTTTGTTTACCTTAAACCATGGTGGGAAAGTACTTTTAGTTCAAGTATATGTTGATGACATTATATTTGGATCTAAAGACAAGCAACTTTATGATGACATTATATGTTCAGCAAGTCACTCCAGGAAAGTAGGTTCTTAACCATAAGACATAGTCTTGGGTTAATGGATTTGCCTCAGAGCTGAAAAGTTCTAAATCTCTAAAAGAGTATGTTAGAATCAGATAAAAAGGAAAACAGGTTTCTGAAACGGATATTCAGATAAACTACATGGAAAGAAAGATGATAAGGTTTCTGAAACCTATGACTCAGAAAGCCTAAGATCTTCTGATAAAAGTCCAGAAAGATAGGTTGGTATATAGTCCATAAGTATATAAAACTAGAACTTAAATACTATGGACACGTCAATATCCAGTGGTAATTTCTAAAATAGGAATTCAGAAAACCATTTTAAGTCATGAATTATGTGAGAACTAATAGTCCTACATTGTACATAATCCTGAGAGTCAAATATGTATAGGGTTTTGTATTTTACCATTTATATGATAAGTAACATAAAACAAAACTTGCTCTCTTAAATGACAAGACCAAAGGTTCTAGTCTCTCACACTAATAGTGACTTATGGATACATATTGTCGAAATTCATTAAGTGAACACGGGAACATTTATTGATTGATATCATTGCAAAGATATTAAACTATAGCCCATGATGAATAAACATTTGATCTCAACGGGTGAGATTACATCTCGGCAAGTAATGTTTGTTGCAAAAACAGTCATGGCCTACTTCGCATCTAATACAAAGTAGAAACGTATACCACGCCGATGCAATGTACACAAATACACATACAAATTTCTATACGTATGTTGTATCTATGTAATTCTATCTTGCTATATATAAAGGATTCTGGTAAAAGGCAAACACTTTTACCAAATCTGAAATTTTCACTTGCATCAAAATAGCAAAAACTCTTTAAGTTTTCTGCAAACCCTTCTGCTAATCATCTGTTTTCTCCTTAGTCTTCTAAAAAGGTAGACTAATTTCTTTCGAATTCAAGCACTTCTTCTCTAATCTTACCATGTACTCTATATAAGATATGGCACCCAGAAAGACCTCATCCAAGAACTCAGTTGTGGTCGATTCTTCTGTTGAAAAGCAAGGAGAAAAAGTTTTTCAAGTATTGAACAAACGCTTGATGGGTAAGTTCAACCCAGAGGACTGGACCTCCAGCCTCAAAATGAATTGGGGAGCACATATACTTGAATGTAGCTATGTCTTCCACACAAGACAGGAACTTGGTGGTGAAGATGCTATCCAAGGCTAACATAAAGAAGTTCCTCTGTGCTACTCCTATTGGATTGTCTCCAGTTGATGTCTTAGAGTTTTTCAACTCTTCCAAGTCTACACCAAGATTGTGAGCAATGTTGAGGAAATATTCATCAAATCTCAGGTTCAAGGTGTAGAAATACATCTTGATTGTGACTCTTTCTGCAAAATCTTCCATCTCAGAAATCGTGGGACAACTTATGAGATTAACACGAAAGACAAGACTATGAATACTTGTGTCAGAGTGTTGTATGAAGAAGCAGCGAATGACAAGATTGAGGATTGTCCCTCTTCTTTCATTCTGGGAGACATCATAATAAGACTCCTCTTTGAGCACTGGAATGTGCTGGCCAGCATCCTTCACCGATGCTTGGATGGCAACAAAGGAGGCATTGACCAGATAAGTCTGGAGAGATGGATGATAATAGAAATTCTCCAGAAACAGCTAAATGACACAGATAACCTCTTCAATTGGGGTAAATATCTCTTCATGAGGTTTGTGAATAGGGTCAATGAGTTTGAAACCAAAATCGTCAAAGGTCGTGCTGACACCAAGTCAAATATGCACTATGGTCTAAAAATTCGCTACATTTTAGAGAAATGTGGAGTTGTGCTCAGAGAGCACATGGACATCCCAGTGACCAACACAATGTACCGACATGCTCGTGAGGAATCCTTGAAAAAGGTTGTCAAAGATGAGTTGGTTACTCAGGGAGAAGGAGTATCTGAAGAGATACAGGTTGAGGTCCAAATTTCTAAGAAACCAAGGACCAACAAACCTAGGGAAAGGAAGAGGACACAACTTGTCATTGATGACACTCCTCAACCAGAAAGGCCAATACAAGATGTTGAAGCCCAACGACCCCTTCCAGTCCCGAAGGACTCCAGCTCATATAAGAGATCCTTGAGCTTAGGCAAGATGCCAAAGCTATCTGTGAATGAGCTCAATCAAATCGATGAGTCTGTCCCAGACATTGATATGGAGGATGATGTGCCACTTCTAATGGTACTCAAGAGATCA
This sequence comes from Plantago elongata, assembly GCA_036897095.1. Taxonomy (NCBI): domain Eukaryota; kingdom Viridiplantae; phylum Streptophyta; class Magnoliopsida; order Lamiales; family Plantaginaceae; genus Plantago; species Plantago elongata. The sequence continues at coordinate 5,763 of JAYMSP010005967.1, read as the reverse complement.
TGGATAGAGACTCATGGTGGAGCCTCTAACTCAGCTTCTCTGACCCAGAAAGCTAAGGTTGCAGAAAATGCAATCCAGAGTGGTCAGTTGAAGATGTCACACCTCAACAGGCAGAAGAAGGCAGTGGATGACAGAATGTTGGTAGATTCTGACATTGCTTCCACATTCAAGTTGCCAGCAGACTTGATTGCTAAAGAAATTTCTGCACCTGAGCAGGTTCCTCAACCTTCTGAGACTCAAAATGTTCAAATATAGGAAAGGTCTGAAGTACCAGAAACTTTAAGCCATGATTTGGAAGCCATAGTGCCTGAAGATACACAGGTAACAAGAGTAGTCTATATCTAACATGTGAAATATTTGAATAAATGTTAAACTAGTTACTCATTAACTTCCTTTGTTACAGGCTTTCATGGAGACATCACAGCCGATGGAAGAAATTTTACCAACCCCTCTGAATGAAGAAGAGATTCCTTCAACCTCAGCAACACAAGAACAAGAGCATGTGAAACAGGTAGTCAATTGTCTCTGAAACGAAACAATTTTGTACCTAATCAAAAATCTTGTGTTTCTAACTTCATAATTATCTCAATATAGGCTCCAACTGAGAAAGTAGTTGAAGTGGTGGAAACACTACAAGCTCAAGAGATTCCAGAGGTTGAAAAACTTTCTGAAGAAATTGTTTCTAAGCCTTCCATTAGGAGGTATATAATATAAGAATCATTCTCCTTATGAATAACTTGTAAAAATCAACTTGCTTAATCAAATATTTTGCTTCTTCGAATAGGTAGATTCTGAAGAAAAGGTGACCGGGGACAATGTTGCGACCTCCACATCACCTATGGAAATAGACACAGCCGCTTTGGCTAAGTCTCCAAAAAGATTGCCAGAAACTACTCCAGTTTCTGAAAGAATTGATTCTGAGCTTCCTAACTTGGAAGTCTGTGAAACTCTCAGAAACATATCTTTCCAACACCTTTTGGTAGAATATATCTAAGCATTATGATTTGATTTTTATTCTAAGGCTCGAGAAGAAAGATTGGTTGAAGAGGAAGCAGCCACTCCTCTGACCACGGTATCTGAAGCACGGGTTTCTCCAGAGGTCCAAGTGAATGAGCCTAGTGTGGATACACATGTATGATCAGAAATACTTAGACTTCTTTATTCTTAGATAACCACAAGTAAGTTTAAATAAAAATAACTTGAAACCTTTCTTTCAGGCTCAAGAGATACTAGTGATTGACGTGGAAGCCCCACTTGATCTACTGAAGATTTTCCAGACAATAACCATGAAACGTCATGTTAAATGCTTTAGGCAATGGCAAAAGCTCAGAAAGGTTGATCCAACGGAGCTTGCCAAGGTGATTGACCACAAAGAAAGAAGGGCTAGAGTCTTTGATCTGGAGAATTACGTTCATGATATGTTTCCTGATGAGGATTACTATCACTATATGTTGAAGCATGACGACTTCTCATATGATGTTGGAAAGAAGCTGATGTATGCCTTCAATGCTGCTAATGAAGAGACCAGAAGGCAGATGGCACTCAATCCTTCATTGCCCCGGACACTCAGAGTTTATCCCTCTGAACAGGAGGAAGTAAATGGGCAGAGGATTACACTTCCCACTGTCATCAACATGGTTTCGGATGAAGAGGAAGACACTGATGAGAACGATGAAGATTCCTCTCCTGAACATCCAAAAGGCGGTGATAACAGCAATGCTTCTGATGATGAAGTTGATGAAAATCCTTCATCAAGGACTGGTGGAATGGCACAAGGAAATGCGGGAACAGGGACTTCACCTGCTCAAGACTCTACTCAGAGAGATCCACCATCATCACAGAAATCACCACCTCTGGCTGACCAACAAGACCAACAAAACTCAAACGATCAAAATCAACAAGCCAACCCATCTGAAGAACTTCAGGCTGTTGAATCCAGAGTCTCAAGACTCAAGAAATTGTTGGAAGAAGAAAGTAAGCTCAGTTAAAAGTACCAATCTCTGATTGAAGCTAAGGAAGCCCAATTGCTGATAATTGAGGCAGAAAATGCCAAGGAGAAGACACTCCTTGCTGAGAAACAACAATTGAAAAGAGATATCGATACCACAGCTGCAGAGTTGGACACTCTGGTGACAGACGATACAGACCATGATGCTAAGGCTACATCAGATAGACCTAACATTCCATCATCTCAGAAAGATAGCAACAAAGGTAAAGGTAAAATGGTTGCTGAGCTCGACTACAATGATCAGAACGATCATATCCACATGAGCACTGATGATGATGAGACACAGAATATGGCTCCAGGAGAGGATGCAATTCTTCTCTCCCATTCAAGAGAGAATTTCTTGCTCCGCACATCTTCTCATCACCAGCCGTTACTTCCAGAGATGGTAAATTTCTTGGACGAAGTAATGTGTTTGCTAACCTTCGATCTGAACTAGTTGCTGAAGATTCCCAAGTACTTTCATCTGTACAATCTGACCCTAAGCCGATAGCTAAGCTCTTTCTACACAGAGCCACTAGCATTGCATTGTCTCAGAAATATCTAGGCATGGTCCGGGATTAAGACTGCAACAACGCCAACAAGTCGCTTGAAGAAGCTCAATATGGTATTCAGAAAGCAGAGGCTATCTATCGTCCACTAGACGAGCTGAAACAAAAGGAGCAGGCACTACTTAGAGAAAATCAAGAGCTTAGGAATGAAGTCCAGAAGCTTGTCCAAGTTCATAACAATCTACAGATGAACTTTGAGTCGCTTTCTCATTCTTACGTAAGTTTGAGTCAGTCACTCATGACTGTGGGGGGGAGAGAATCAACCTGCCCAAAGAGGTAGAGGAAGGAAGAGAAAACAATTACCTCCCTCCACAAGTCAAGTTCCAGAAAAGGACACACCTTTTGAAGAACTCGTGGTTCCAGAAATCAGAGTTAGAACATCAACGAGGCTTAAAAGTATGATAACTAGGGGTTCCAAGGCCCTTGTTATAGGTGAAGGAGATAAGCCTTCTCAACAAGAAGAAGAAAAGGAAGAAAGAGAAATCCAAGTTCAGGTAACATGTAAGTCTCCAATAACAAACTTCAATGATGATGATGATGATGATGAGACTGACATAGATGAGCATCCACTTCACAAGAGAAGGAAAGTGGATAGCCTACTTGAACCACCACTGGCTGCTAATCATATCATTTCAGAACTCCTTATGGAAATAACAAATCGATCTAAGGTGGATCTTCCAGCTCAACCCCGATAAAGTAAGTAGAACTGGAGAAAAGGTTTGAACAGAAAAAGGCACAGGGACTTAAAATTTCGTAGAATTCAAGAGAAAGAACAAGAAAGACCAGTTGTTACCCAGATTGAGTATGTCAAGACTAATGACAGCCAATCAGCCTATAGATGCATACATCTTCATAATGGTTACTAGATACTTAAGCTACAACATTTTCTACATACCAAGAAGTTTTCATAACCTATCTACAATCAAATGATGGCATGGAGAACCAAGAAGCCTACACTGCTAAATCCAGCAAATACTCACAAGTGGCTTGATTTTGAAATTTATGTTAGGACTGAGGCTATGAAAAATCCATTGGATTTTATCAGTCCTTATCCCAAGCCTGATGTGATACACAAGACCAGGAAATCGGATGGTATTCTCAGCAGACAGAACGGACTAGGAACAATGCCTGGATGACATTATATACTTCGAAGAGATTTACAAGTATCATCAGTTGTCACTATTGAAGGTAAACCATGCATGGGTATGGGGTAAATACCTTTGGGTCAAGAACTTTGTTAAATCTAACAAAGACCCTGCCAACACTTACAAGGAACTTTGTTAGCTAGCCAGAAAGACAGAGCTCTCTGTCAGACGGTAACTTTATAAAAAAAGATGAAGACTGCAGGAGGGTTGACACCCATTGATCCAGAAAGGTGCTGAAGAACTTGAGATTTCTGAACCTAAGTTAATTTTGAAGATCTGAAAACTAGTATGTTAGGATGCTTACTTGGAGCTTGGTTTCCCATGTTGTCCTAGTTTACTTCGTAATTTCTGTAAACACTTTGTTGAATTGATCTTTATTGTTCAATTATTTGTAAAAGTTATCTTGTGATGTAATGTTCTTTCTAATGATCATACTCTCACAAATCTTCTATAAAAGATAACTTGTCAGCAAAGATCACTCCTTGTGATTCGGTTGATGTTTACTTTTTACACTTAATTTATCTGATTGAATATCATTTGAAATGATTAATTGGTGGATTGTTTTCACTTCCATGTTTGTAATAGAACTGTAAGATAGTCATGGTTGACTGATCAAAAAGGGGGAAATTTGTTAGGAATATCTGTTAGTATTTTTGATCAATCACAATATGACTTATCTTTAGTACACAAAGGTGACTAGTACTTTAAGTTCACTTGAACATTGTAAAAGAGGAAATCACTTAGTATGTTAGTCTAGTTAAACTTATAATAGGATTATTAGGTCTCTGAATGTAATTTTATATTTTGAGAAGGCCATGAAGAAGGATCCAATCAATGGATTTTAATCGAATATTTGAAGACTAGAGATTGCACAAGTTTGATGAAGACATAAGGGTTAGTCTCCTCAGATAGACTATAATCAAAAATCATATTGTATAGTGCAAATATTGCATATAACATGTCTCTGAACATATGACATCATCGAGTCAAGGAGCATGCTATCTTTCAGAAAGGCTCATATGTCCGTTCAGACTACAGGACAAGAAATAGTACAGTGCATTAAATGCACCGGCTGAAAAGTCGATCAATGCATAGTCCTCTCTGAAAAATGAGAAAAAGACTTCTGAGTACTCATTTCGAGATATCAACGGATTGAATTCTGAGAAGGTCTAACGGATACTATTCAAACGACTCTCAAATTCATCTATAAATATCACCACTTAGAAGCTGAGAAATACAAACACGAATTACGCTCATATTTACATATCAAGCAAATATTTTCTCAAGCATTCATACTACCATTCTCCAAGCTTACTGTTGCGACTAACAAGCTCGAAGTATCACTAGTAGTTCTAAATATTCTGAACCTATAACAAGAGAATGTTATTCATGAAAGAGTTGAACTTTCAGATACCCTTTCGGAAGTTCATTCTCCATAATGGATACCAATTACTTGGGTAAGACTGGAGAACCTACCATATACTGAATGAGTATATTAAGTAGTGTAATCTCTTCAAGCTCTCTGAAAAACATAGTTGAAAAGTTAGAAGAGAAGCTTACCTGACAATCAACTTATAACCAACACCTTCAGGGCGTGGAGTACAAGAAGTACTTGGTTTGAGAAATCAAGGAAAAGCTCCAAGGTTATCTTGAGTACAGGAAGTACTTGGCTCGAGGAGCTAGTGAAAAACTCAAGGGGGACATTTGGTTGGGAACCATTTTTTTGTAGGGATCTTAGAATAGGGTTTATTATAAGGTGAACTCAATTGTCTGTTCTAGTGAATTCCAGGTCTCAGAAAGACCTAGTGGATTAGTTGGAGGATTACGCCACCTCGAGATACCACTATAAACTGATGTGTTATTCACTTTATCGTACTTACTTTCCAGCAATACACACACATTATTACGGCTAAGCACAATCACGTTTATATATCACCTAAAGTCTTCCGCTCTCTGAATCTAATTATCAGAAACCTCTCACTTTTTGGAAAAGACTGTTTACCGACGAAAGCTTGAAAAGACTATTCACCCCCCCCCCCCCCCACTTTTTTCTTTTGTTTTT
>JAYMSP010005966.1:0-12583 GCA_036897095.1 Plantago elongata | reverse complement strand
TGTTGTGCATTATTATAAATATTTACTACATATTTTAATCCACAAGTATGAGTCACCTGAACAATATTGGTATGCGTTTGGGTGCTGCGTGGTGTGACCTATTTCGATTAATGGACAATAGAAAACATGCAAAATCATTAATAAATGCAATTACTATGACAATATTAGCTAAAGGCAATTTGCAAATTGTGTTGTGCATTATTATAAATATTTAGTACACATTTTAATCCACAAGTATGAGTCACCTGAACAATATTGGTCTGCGTCCTGGTGCTGCGTGGTGTGACCTATTTCGATCAATTGAAAGTAGAAAACATGCAAAATCATTAATAAATGCAATTACTATGACAATAAAAGCTAAAGGAAATTTGCAAATTGTTTTGTGCATTATTATAAATATTTAGTTACATATTTTAATCCACAAGTATGAGTCACCTGAACAATATTGTTATGCGTCCTGGTGCTGCGTGGTGTGACCTATTTCGATCAATGGACAATAGAAAACATGCAAATTCATTAATAAATATAATTAAGTCGTCTATCGTGATCATATTTTTCGATCAATCAATACTAATATATATTTTGGGTTCCAATATCTCACCCTCTCATTATAGCAATGAACAAATCCATCGCTACACTGTGAGGGTGAACCATGATCAAATTTTCCAACACTTTGCAATGAATATATTGATTCGTAGATCATGTGTGAATTGCAATTTTGGAACTATATACAATAACTAAAGGTCCTGATCTCCATGAATTTGATTTTTCTTTTTTCAGTTTTTATTATTTGATGACTAACAAAAAGGAAAAAAACGAGACATGTTGGAGCTTATTTCACTATGTATTTCCTAGCAAGGGGAAGATATTTTATATCATATTTCTTAACATTCACACAAAATTAAAAAGTAAACCTTATAAAATGACGAAGGGAGTACTATTTTATAACAAAAATAAATTGTATACAACACCCTCAATTATTATAATGTTGCACAAAAGCCCTCCTAGATCTGATCCTCAATTTCACTAATGTAAAGTGTAATACACTCTCATTTAATTTTGACATTAGGGGGTTTGAAGCTGAATTTTCATATAACTTGGAGGGGTTTTATATCATCTAGGGGGGTTTCATTCACACTTTAAAAAAATAAAATTTAGTTTGCAACTAAACACTCCGAATCAATAGATGAGAGTTAAATTGAAGATCACAAAGTATGTAATACCGATAGAGGGGGGGGGTGGGGGGGGGGGGGGGGGGGGGGGTGTTGTAGGAGTAGAAGTATGTGAACCTTGAGTTTATACACCTCTTTCATGAAGCAACGGACATGAAAATGGTGCCTGTTACATGAGGAAACATAAGACCAGCCGTTCCATGATCTATTACAACCCCGGGCCTGGCACTGAGAATATAGCATCGGTTGCAGATTATATGATTTGTCATTGAATCGTACTATCCTCTCAAGCTTGTAGCAAATCGGATGCAGAGAAAAGTTTTGATCCCTGGTAGTGCTATGGTAACCAATCCCGCTTATGAAATCCCAACATGCAGTGCAATGAACACCACGATTTGGGGTTGGACTGAACACGAGTGACACAGTATTGTTAAGAATGAAATCATGCGTGATCTCAGGCCTTGGGTCGTAGCATACTTTGTGGATTGTGTCGTCGCACGCTCTACACATGTATCTTTCTCCTATACCGGGCATTTTGCACTCATCACATGTAAAAAGTACATGATCCATATTGCTTCTCAGATCGTAGTGATTCCAACATACATGGCGTCGTCGAATTTGCACAACCCCGGGTGGATGAACCACCAGCTGCTTGATTAATATGACAAAGTTAATCTAATTTGCAAAACTGATTCTTAGACCGACAACGGCGATTTTGGTTTTTCTTTTAGCGTTCTCAAAATACATCATAAAATGACTTTTTTTTGGTCGTTTTACCGCGAATTTTAATTTCATTTTTAGTCCTCTTCTTCTTTAATCCCTCTTTATTACACATTTGACTAAAAAAATTATATATTTTATAAATTTACCTTAATTATTTTTTAAATAGTTCAAAATAACCTCAAATTCATATGTTGACCCTAAAATAAAATTTTTTATCGTATAATAATAATTAATGACAAAAAAATAGAGGGTAGCTTATTTATTAATAAGAATGAAAAGAGGCACGAATAAAGAACTTTAAGAACCTTTATAGGTTTGTCTTCTTAAAAATATTACTTAGTAGATAGAGAGTTATTTTCATTCATGTCTTGGTGTCAATATGCGGTTTATAGAAGATCATGCAATATAATTTCATCTTATAAAAGATCTCGCTAAGTAATTCTACAAGAGAGTACTCCCTTAAGCAAATAAAAAGCTATTAATAAGCTAGCTACAAAGAGTACAGGTAAAGCACTAGCTAAAGAAGGAGCCAGTTTGATTTGCGCACTCCTTCTTCTCTAAAGAATAAACATGAACCCTAATTTAATTTCTTCTCCAATTCACTTCCTTCTTTTTCTTTATTCGTTCATTTAATTCTCTATATGAATAGACACATCAATTTAACAACTCAAATCATGGAGAAGCACTTCAAATCTTTCTCTTCCTTTTCTTATTTCTTCCATGAAAGTTGAGCTTCCATGGAGGCTCGAATTTAGAGCTTCTATGGACTGACCGGAGCTTTGGCGAAGTTGTCGGAACTTCACCGGAGTTCGTTTTATTTTTTTAATTAAAAAAATGGACCAAAATCACAAAGAACCTTCACTTAGAGGACCAATTTTACAATTCTCCCGGCGAAACTAGAATTACAAGCAAAATAGAAAATGTATATAATATAAGTTGGGATGTTTTACCATATGACATGAGGCCAACATTAGTTCATCTAATTAATTAGAGATATGTAAGAACAAGTATTCTGAAATATTTCATGTTGACAGATTTGTGTATATACCTGATGATTGGGTGCGGCCATCTTTAGTGTTGAGAGAGCGAGGGAAGATTATCTACCAGCTTAGTTTCAGTTGATCAACTTTTGGATGTTATAGGAATTGAGCGAAAATTTAGAGATGAGGTTCTCTTCCGAACACATTCTGGAGTTTATATAGGGGAGGATGGCGCCAATGGAGTTTATAATTTTTTTTCCTTTAATTTCACATTTAACTCAATTTTATTCATTTTATTAATATTTTAATTCATTTTTCTTTTTATAATTATCCTAAATGAGGTGGATTAATGGGTGGAAGAATTGATCAATTGCCAACTCAGCAGTCAGCGCTTGACTTGGGTCAAGCTTTGCAAAAATTTCTTCGAAAGTCATGACTGAACAAACTGGAGGATCAATGGTCACAGGGGGATCAAACACGGTATTGCGTGAGCCATTACCCACAAATTGTAGGACCATTGATGCCATTCTTCCGTTTATATAGACGTATGCCGATTTTTTTAGAAGGTTTGCATATTAGTGAGAGATTGTGAAGAGAGAGTTGATGTTAACGTTTCAGATAATATCAGTAATGTTTTGTGATCTATAAATATTTAACATAAATTTTAATGAAAAAGTCTTTATTTAAAGATGAACTGCGTTTTCAAAAGAATCATCCAAATTATTAATTAAAGTATTTGTATTGTGAACGAAGTAATTAGAAATAATTATTGTTGCAATATGAAAAACTCTTATATTGAGAACATAATATTTTAATAAATATCATTCATAATTTATTTAACAATATTAATATGTCTCTAGATAAACTATGTAGAGATATGTCGTATTTCACGGTTGGAATTTCTGAAAGTTGATGCATTTTTTCTGGTTAATTTCGCCATCCAGACTAGTGAATTATTAAGATTCATTTGTTCAATAAAAGATTTTGTATTCACAAGTTCCTTCGTTTGTTTGGGCTACTGGATTTATGTTCTTAATCTCCTGGCGTGGATATTGGCAGATTGGTCTATTCTTTCGAAGTATCATAAACCTTTCGACCCATCCTGCATTTTGTCTTTGCCAGGGTAAGAAAGAAGGGGGGAACAAGCACACTTGGAGAGCGCAGTACAACGGATAAATGTCTACCACCTTGGAATTCACAAACAAATGTGTCTTTGTTCCAACCACTGTCTAATCCCTAGACAGAAGATAGGCTGGTTAGTTTAGGAATGAATATGTAGGGAATAGAAAGATTCCAACCACCCAAGACACTTGTTCAATATTTTATGTTATTTGTATGCCTAGTATATCACCTGTACATTTTAGTAAATCTATAATACTTTTTTATACAATTATAATATTATCATTCTCTTTTAACTTTTTCTATAAGATACTTTACTCACTCGATTCCCACAAATTTTAGTAAAATTTGTTAAGGGCTGATTGACATGCGATTTAAATGTCCCGATTTAAATGCCTGAATAGTGACCGGCATTTTAGTGGGATTGTTGAAATTGTGTTTGGTATAGAATTGTAATTGGATAGTGTATTATAAGTTTGTTATATAGGTAGAGAAAAATATTGTTACTGTAAAGGCATTTTGATCTTCGGCATTTAAATGCTATAACAAACACATAATTTTCGAGTAGTATTCAAATGTACATTTAGATGCTACTCCTATCAACCCTTTCGGCTCCCACCAAGCATTTGCATGATATAATTATGAATTAGAATGAAATATTCCCCCAGGTCATATGCTTCAAACATAGCGGCCGAGCCCCATTTACATGCACCTAGCTAATTTAATTGTGGTAATGGTAAGACCGACAATCTATATCAAAATGACCAACTATTATTGAAAATATCACAGTTATACGTATGTACTAGAACGTGGGCTCGTATTATTGTGGCAAGAAGATGAAATTGAAAGATACACTTTACTTTTAGAAAATGTAATTAATTGAATAATTTTTTAATTTAAAGTCACACACACATATACAAACGTGCTCAATTAAATTTAAATTAAGGTTAAAACATTTACAACCGGGTGACAAGCTGAGATATTTCGTACTTAAGAGATCACGCGTTCAATTCACTGAAATTCGTGACTATTTTCTCCATAAGTTATTCCAAAAAATTGTAATTGTAATACTCTCCGTTCCGGGATTATCAACCCGCGGGACCGTGCACAAGTGCATAATAAGAAAAAAAGTTAACAAAGACAACGACATGCAACTCAGTTGGTAAGAATTTTCACCCCCAACCTATAAATGGAGGGTTCGAGTCACCCTTTAGACGTTTCGAAAAAGAAAAAAAAAATGAATAAAGTAAAAGAGAAGATGATGGATTAGGAAAAAGTGTGAATAAAGTATGAGAGATGATGATGAATTAGGAGAAAAAGTAAATAAATTAGAAGATATATTATATAAAGTAGTAGATATATTTTTCATTTAAAATATTAAAAGATGAAATTGAAACGGATCAAGGTAAGATGAAATTGGATAAAGTGAACAGTTCATCCATAAGAGATAAGGACAAAGGAGAAGATAACAGCAGATCTATAGCGCGTAAAAATAAAGGAAAAATTAATGCGTAAAAGTTTTTAGTTATATAATACCTATAATATTATGTGTGTGTTCTAGTCAAGTATAATAAAATTTTCTTAAATGAATAAATTATGACGCAGAAAATTTTATATTAACTTTTTTCTTTAAAGATTATAAATTAAAGTATCTTTTAATTCTTATGAAAATGGATTTTGGAAATGGAATCTTCTGAAAGAAAAAGAAGAAAAAGAAAAGAGACTTTTGAGTAATGCCGAGTCGAGACGACATGAAGTACAAGATTGGCCGAGAATGTTGAAATTTGCGGGACTAAAAGACAGTTGATTTGTACTTCCCTTTTTTATTTTTATTTTAGGATATTCCATAAATAGAAGTCATTTTTAAATATATTTCAACCACTTAAATTCTATAATTTTTGAATGCTTAACAAAAACTAGATGTCAATAGAGTTGTTGAATTACAACATGTTATGATGATCACCTGAATTACAAATACTATATATGGACTAATATATGTATAAATTATCTAAATTTTAATATTATATTAATTCATTTTCGTTGTGTTGCAACATAATAATAGATGTATTGTTTACAAGAAAGCCTTTGTGAGATACTATATGAACAGTAAAAAGAACAAGGTCATTAGGGTAACAAATGGAGCCATCTCGAATCAAACCTTGTCCCAATTGGTGTTCTGGTTTTGCTGTTGTACATGCTCCTTAGTCGATTTAGGTCCAATTTAGTATTTTCTTTTCAACAATCTAACTTGATCAAGTTAGCTTGTCAATCAATTACATTTTCAACTAGTTTATTTGAAAAGTTATGTATTTTACGTAACGAGTTATTTTTAATAAAAAACTCATAGAGCTGAAAGGTAGTGGTAAGCAGAGCCTTAGACCCTGTTTACCACTAGCTTTTCGGCTACATGAGCTTTTTTTTTTATAAACGGCTCGTTCCATGGACGTGCAACTTTTTAAATAAGCTAGTTCAAAAACTAATCAAGTTAGCGTTTTGAAAAAAAACTAGATCAGCTAACAACTAACATTTTAGCTAGTTTTATTAAACATAACCTTAATCCGAATTGCTTCCTCAACTGCCCTGAATTGCATGCTCACGAATCCTTCATTTTTTCATAGATCATTTGCTCTCTTCTTGATCACGGGTGGCATTCCCCTTAAATCCGTCATACTTCATAGGCCACAATAGTCACCTTGATTTCAATAGCTAGCGTCAGGGTGAACGAAGAAATTCAAATCAAGTGTAGTGAAATTATAACAAAACAAAATACACAATTAGTTTTTCAGAATGAAAAGGTAAACCTAATTAAATCGTAATATTAATCTATAAATATATCAAGCTTTCACACTACTTTAATGGTATATTTGCATACCATGAAAGACATCTCTTTTAAAGCTGAGAAGAAGCACACTCAGCTTGCTAGTTGCTAGTCAGATAAGACGAAGATTATTCATGACCACCGAGGCACATCCCACCTACTTTGGACCATGACAAATGATAGTTGAATAGTCTTTGATCGCAATTAAAGTTGGCTTTTGAAATTCAAATTGAATTTTACAAATTTGAATTGTTTCACGATCAATCACTAATTAATAGTTCATTCAGAAAGATTAAATAGTCTTTAATATTTATTTTGTAATGCATAGTTAGTTGAAATTCGTACAATTTTATGCTCTTGTAACTTTGTAAAGTATATAATAAATTCACCGATAAAAAGATGAACAAAATAAAATACAAACTGTAAAATTATCATTAATTTTTAATTCTTACATATCTGTTGGAAGATAAATAAGCAACACCACATATGGCGAGTTTAGGTATTAGCATTTTAAGCGAGTTTTACAATTCATACCTTATAAACTACTTTTTTTTTACACATAGCTAAAATTATAACTATTTTAGTCATATTCCAGCACCTCTTTACTCCTAAACATACATTATACCTCCATCAGGAATCGAACTAAGCACCTCCTCCTTACCAGTTCAGTCTCATTCCAGTGCACCACCTTATAAACTATTTATTGATGTTGTCTCTCGAGTAATTTAGCCAGTCACTTATGGTCTGATTGACATGTAATTTGAATTGACAAAAATCAATTTAAATAATTCATTTTATACACAAAATAATTAATTTAAATTGACTTTTAAATACCAAACAGTCACTTATTTATCAGGTTGCAATTAGTTTTTAAATTATAAAACGCGAAAACAATTTCACTCTCCTCAAAATATCAAGTGAACGTATATGACTAAAACAATACTATTAATTAATTAATTAATTAATTAATTGATGGTAGTATATAACCCAAAACTTGGCTAAATGGAGTGTTGTGCGTGTTAACTATGCTCGTCTTTTTTGTTTTTTTTTAATGAAGAAAGCCTAGGCACTCGAGTTTATATAAATATAATAATCATAGCGGTTTAATTGGACCCGCATACACCAACCGTTGTAAAATAGTTACATTCCACAAAAATACCCAACTAGCTACCCTAGCCACTAAGAAACTTCCATTTACAACATTTACTAGATCAATCCGAGATTTTACCTTACTAGTTACAAAGTACGTGTCATAAATCTCGGCAGGGATCTCAAAAGATAGCCTTCTTGCATAGATATTAAATGAATTCCAAGATGTTTGGTGCCAAAACATTTGTTTGATAACGTTGATCCGCCAAAAGCCTAGCCAAATGCCACTACCTGCTAACTGACGACTCTGTACTCCTGCCCTGATCTCGAGCCTATTTCTGTGCCATGATCTCTTTTCTGTGCCAATCATCGTGCCGGTACTGCAGAGTGATACTCCATATGTGCCTGGCAGTATGCCTGCTGTAGTAGTTTCTTCAATGCCGCAATTTCCACAGAGCTGCAACACTTTCGACACTGCTGCAGAGGCTTCCACAGTACCATCACCTTCAGGGTTCCTTGACATTTTCCACACAGGTGCAGGAACTTCTACACTGCTGAAACAATTGCCAACCTGCTGCAACAATCCACCCAGCTGCAAAAACTTCCACACTGCTGCGACAATTACCACCCTGCTGTAACAGTGTCCACACAGCTATAGGGACTTCCTCTATTCGACTATCCTTAACCTGATGACATTTCTGCAGAAAAAATCTAGAACCAGTTCCACCAATTAATGCCCCCTCAATCCTTATATCATAACAGTCAGAAAACTGACAACAATCTAACATATCCAGATAACCCAAAAGCAAACTGGAGACTGCAATACAGATTAAAAACATTTTCACAGTCAACTTACTTGCATCCCTAGAACTACCAACATAATATCCTAGGTAAGATCCATGATCAGAAAGTCTATCAGTCATCAAGTAATTTTAAATAAATTAGCAATCACATCACAAAATGAAAACTGCAGATAACAAGATAAAACATTGAGTTGGGCCTTCTTTTTCTGTTTTTAGCTTCTTTTAGACGGTATATTCCTTTTTTCCATTCCTCTTTGAAATCAATTTTTTTTTTAAAACTGTAATATCTTTCTTTTGTAGTCTCCTACATTTCTCTTTTTTCTACTCAGCCACCATATAACAACCAAGTCTACTCTCATATGGAAAGGTTTACAGTGAAACCAAGACACCTGAATAATGAAATACATAGACCTGATCAATGCCACAAAACTCCACATATGTTCATGAAGCTCCCAATGATGCCAATTGAAGAATCTTCCCTTGGAAAACACAGGCTCTGCAAATATGACATACAACAAATGGAAAACAAGACTCATGCAGATATAATTATGCAAACAAACTGAGATGAAGAGGATAGGGAGGAATACTATCCTGAATATAGATTCAAGAAGACTCAAGCCTGACACTCTACCCTGAACAGTAAGAAATGAAAAATGTAGATGCATAAAAAGGTTAAGACACCAGTTCCTCCAAACTTGGTATCTTATATTCAAACCCCCATCCCTTGTTTGAGCACCCCCCCTGAAAGATTTCTGCAGAAGAATAAAAAACTGTGATAATCCTCATGTAGAATTTCCACTTGCCCTGAGAGTTGCTGACAAAGAACCATCCTAACCAGCTAATACTTTCCCACTTCTTGAGTAATTTTTTTTTTTTGCTCAGGTATAGTCAAACATTTCTTTTTAAATAAAAACCTAACATTTTTTACCTCTTTTTCTTTGTTTTTTTGGGAAAGTTCTAATAACCCTCTTTTCTTTACAGGTTTATTGCCTTTTTCCTTAAAATGTTGGCTTTTTTCTGAATTAGAGGGTTTCTACACATGAAAAAGACTTCCCAACCAACAAAACTTCACCAATGGGACAACCCATGAACTCATAACCAAAAATTGGAACAAGGAACCTGCAGTCTGATAGATTAAGCATTAAAATTATTGAAAGACGCTAGAATTCCCATTACCTTCCTTTGAACACCTTCTGATATAAGCCAACCCTGACTTATCACTGTAGGCAAGTTGCCTTACTTTGATAGGCAGTTCACTCATCTCAAAAATTGAAGCTTTCGATGTCAATGCAGACTTGGCCAACTCATCTGCGCGTCTGCTTATTTGCTTTATGCGAACAAACAGGAACCAACATACTCTCTCACATATCCTCGTGTCTTTGCATTTCTCCACTTTTCCTCCTTATATTTTACTACTATTAACCCGTGGCGATACCACAACATATTAAACATTTTATAAATAATACTCCCTCTGATCTTTTTAAAGGTTGAACTTTCCTTTTTTGACGTTTTGTTACAAACTTCCTAACCTATAAATGAAAAGTTTTCTCTCCACTAACTAATTTTTTATTATATCTCTTTACTACTTGATTATCATTTTATTCAATCTATCTCTTACTTTATCATCCAATTACAACTTTACCAATATAATACCCCACATAAACTATTAAAATATTAATTTATATTAATTTAAGAGAATGTAAAGAAGTATGAAGTTTTATTGGAACAGAGGGAGTAGTTATTTACCTATTAAAACAAATAATAAATAATTAAAAAAAATAAGAATTAATAATTAATAATAAAAAAGCAACACCATACGTAACAATAGAGTACATAACAATAAGAATAAGAAATAATTAATGTTTGTACAAAAAGACAAAAGGGAAGGAAAAAAAAGTACGAAGACTTCGTATTCCGGCACAAATGACAAACCACACGCACTACTATATAAAGTATTGAAAATGATGGTTAAGTACCGCGTTATAATACTTGTACTAACTAATATAAAAAAATAAAGATGTGAATAAAATGTTATATACCTTAGAGATTTGTAAAAGTCTCCATAAAAACAACATGTGTCGTTATGTCGATTGGGCTTACTTCTTCATCCAATTCTAAAACCTTCAGTCCCTTCCTGCTCATCACACGGGAAAATGCTACATATAATTGATCATGACTGAAGACATGCTTTGAGATTGGAGATTGATAACATCCCCCACCTGTGTTTGTGAAAACATTGGTGTTTGGGAGGTTGAAGATTGATAATTTTAAATGTAGGGATCTTGGTAGGAGCTCTGGAACAAAGGTCGAACGTGACTCGGTTGGGGTTGGGAGAAAATGTTTTCGAAGTGAGCTTGCATATGCTCATTGTATTTTCGGGGTTTGTTGATTTTCAACCATTGAAAATACTCCGCGTCCATCTCACCGGAAAATTGAAGTGGATAGGGTGTTTTGAGGGGAAGAGAGTTTATTCAGTTTAATTAAAAGTGAAAGAGGAGTTAGAGTTGGGATGATCCGGAAAATATCAAAATTGGTCTCATTTTATAGATTCCGAGAAAACATAGTCGTTGGTGATTTTTATTTATTTTTTTATTTTGTATTTTTGGAGATATTACTGTTTTAAAACGAATGTAATTCGAATTTTAAAAAAATAGAACCGTCCAGCATGCGCCAAGTCGCAGTGGCTATTGCTGCGCATGCCAGCAACAAAACGACGCGGCGTGGGACAGCCGTCGCGTAACGACGCGTCGTTACCCTCCCTTTGGACGCGTCACGACGCGTCGACGCACACGACGCGAACACGCGTCACGTCCATTTGCGAACAAAACATATACAAGTTAAAATTCGACTCCCTCAAACATGTGTAGATTCACCATGGCATAGGTAACCATCTATGCAAAACGATATTCATTACAAACTATTAATAATCAGTAAAAGTGATTGAATCATTACGAGCATATTTTGGGTGCCTTGTTTAAGATCACCAGGTTCGGCAACACCAAAATCATCATTGCAATCACTAACTTCAACCCCAGCCCCAGCAGCATGAGTGTTAAGAAAGTGAATCAAAAGTTATGGATGGATTCTTTTAGTCCATCAAAACAACCTTGGGCTGGTACTCTTGTGCCTCCGCCTATGTACTTTTCTGTTGGTATATTAGGTCAGATTGTACTCTAAGCACACGCAGCGAAATTTCAAAAATTTTAAGACCAACATGATAACAGTAATTTAACATGCTTGAATAAACTGTAATCTTACTTTGATAGCAATTACAGTTTGTAGCTGTCAGCGTGCAACACGGAGTCAGCAGCTTCGATATCCTCTCCAAGCAAATCCCAGTCCTCGTGCGAATCCAGAATATTTTTTTCTCCTCAAACCTCGGTATCTACAGAAGTTCCTTTTACCACGAAAAACGCTAGAATGTTCTTGTATTTAGATGTTGTGAAATGTTTAAGAAGAACAAATCAAATTCGTTCTTCACTATTATGTCTCTTATTTTGCTGGAAAGTAAAAGAAAACACAACAGCCTACGCTAAAGTCCCAAAACCAAGAGAAACCAAAAGAAGCTGCTTGTTGTTCCAAATTCACTGCAGGAGGCTAGCCTAATTAAGCAATCTTAATTGCTAATTAGTAGTGGGGAAAGTGGGGCTGCCCCACGTTTATCTCCTGATGGGTGAAGGCCCCGCCTCAATCCCAACCTCCTTGTTTCATTTCTTCGCCCATATAATTTAAGCCCAGCTTTATAAATTGGACTATAATTCAAAATTAGTCCAATTATGACATTTCATTTTAATTGTTCAAGTCCAATTGAACTAATTAAAATTATTCTTATATTATTTATAATAAATAATATTCTTATATTATTTACAATAAATAATA
>JAYMSP010005965.1:0-12585 GCA_036897095.1 Plantago elongata | reverse complement strand
GTGACTCCTCTCCAAAATGAGATTGATACTCTGAAGAGTACAGTTGAATCTCATCAGGCCCGTGTCGATCGTGAGTTTGCAGAGATGAGACAGATGATGGCCCTCATGACCAGGGATGTAATTCTGATGATGCTCCTCCTCCTTCTTCTTAGTTCTAGCTTTTATTATACGAATACTACTGTTTCTATTCATTCAACTCGATAATATTAGAATACTTACTTGTATGCGAATATTAGGTTTCTAATTAATTTATGAAATTTTCGTGCAATCCAACGTTATTTTCTTCATTACAATTCTATTGGGTAACAATCAGGTTAAATACGATCGAATTAGGTATTCATGAAATAAATAAAAAATCTGGGCATTTTAGCGACGGATAACATTTATCCGTCGCTAAATTTCAAACCGGAACTAGCGACGGATAAGTTATCCGTCGCTATTTCTAGCGATGGATAACTTTATCCGTTGTTAGAAATTTAGCAACGCCCGTTTTAACAACGGGCGTTGTTATTCGTCGCTAGAACGGATAACGGTGTCGCTAGAACCCCAGATTTTTATAGTGAATAACAATATATGTTAAAGGTTCAGGACACTTAGAACTACTTGTGATTTCTCGAGCTTTTGATCGCAGCAGAAAGCTTGAAGAGGGTAGTAATGCTAGAGAGAATATTTGCTTGACACTTAGATTGTAAGCGAAGTTCGTGTGTTTATTTCTCAACTTCTAAGTGATGATATTTATAGATGAATTTGAAAGTCGTTTGAATAGTATATGTCAAACACACTTCAAATTCAATCCGTTCATATTGAAATTAGTACTTAGAAGTCTATATCTCATTTTCAGAGAGGACTGTACATTCAACAGAGATTTTTGTCCGTGTAATAAATGCATTGTACTATTTCTTGTCCTTTAGTCTCAACGGACACATGAGGCTTTCTGAGAGCTCGCATGCTCCAATACTCAATAATATCATATGTTCATCATATACTAATATTATGCAATGTATACATTATACATTATGGTATATGTTCATAGCTTATCTGAGGAGACTAATTCATTTAGTCTTCATAAATCTTGTGCAATCTCCAGTCTTTAATCTTCGATTAAATCCATTGCTAAGATCCTTCTTCGAAATAAAAATTATATTCAGAGACCTAATAATCCTATTACAAGTTTTACTAGACGAACATACTAAGTGATTTCCTCTTTTACAATGTTCAAGTGAACCAAGAGTATTAGTCACCTTTATGTACTAAGATATGTCATATGATAATTGATCAAAAATACTAAACAGATAGTCCTAACAATAATGTGATGTGCATAACTTAAATGTTATATTTATCGAATAAACTTACTAATTAGTAACTTGACAAGCTAGAGATGTTTTTTGTCTAACAAGAAGGTTCATATATAGTAAAACTACTACTTACACGGTAGCTAAAAGATAGGCTTACCACTCAAAAGTTCAAATTACTATCACAAACAACTTTAGATAAGTATTTTACATCTTAAATTTCATAATGAAAATCATATATATAGATGAATAGTATTGAATATTATGTCATTTATAATATGGAGGTATAATTACTTAAGACGAGACCAAAGAAAGTAATGAAATATGACAATGTGGAGTTTATTCTTATTTATAAATGGTCCCAAGTTGAGACCAGATTTTTTTATGACTATAGAGAGTTTATTTCTTTATAGAGTATTCCTTTACGAAGGTTTTACTGTATATCAAAAGTACGTCTGTGATCGGTGCCAAAAGGTAGGACACATTTGTAAGCCGACACAACAAAGAATTGCGCCTCAGCAAAGGGGTAATAGGAATTGGAAAGTAGTAGTTGATAATAGGCCAGGTTTGACAGGGATTGCGGGCGGCCAGGCTGGGAACCAGGGGCAGCCGTCTACTAGTACGCAACAGACACGGTCACGGGCTGCCAGTCCGTCGACTAGGGCAACATCGACGAGTAGGGCGAGTGCAGAGTGGCAGTCGGTGGGGCCGGGATGCAACAATATTGGGAAAGGGAAAGAACCTATGTACCTGCAAACACAACTTGCAGTGGAGACCCTGTCAGTTGTCGGAATGGTTTTGAATCATTGCAAAATGTGAATGGCACCGTGGTGATCCGAGACAGGGATCCATGTTAATCTTCTGGAATGTAAGGGGGTGCAATAAGATAGCTAAAGTGAAGGAGATTGGCTCCTGGCTCCGTGCTTTACAACCATATGTAGCTATCATTGTTGAAATTAGAGTTAAACAAGAAAACAACAAAAAGATTCGAGATAGATTTGGAAGTCAGTGGAGTTTTGTGGATAATTATGCTCTCATGCAAATGGGAGAATTTGGATACTCTGGGATCCAGCTAAAGTTACTATTCAAGTAGTGGAAGAGGGGTCTCAGTTTATACACTGCAAATTCTTTGGTATTGATGGTTTGTTTGTAACCTGGCTCACGACGATTTATGCCTCTAACCTTGTAGGAGAACGGAGACAGCTATGGGCTAAGATTGAGGGGTTACAGGTACAGGGTTTGGAGAAATGGATGCTCATGGGAGATTTCAATGATGTACTCTCGTCCCAAGACCGCATTACGTGATCTCTTGTGCATCCGAATGAGTATATGGATTTAGTGGAGATGATGGATATAGGGGGTTATCGGAGGTGGATAGTATTGGTGACCATTTCACATGGCACAATAAACATTCTGTTGATCCGATTTATTCTAGGATTGATCGAGTGGTGGGTAATTTGAGTTGGATACAGACGTATAGCCATCTGTAAGTGGAAGTTCTTGATGCGAGCGTATCTGATCATGCTCTCTTGCGATTGAAACTTTTTTACGTCCCTTGCCAACTGAAAGGGAAGTTCAAGTTTATTAATCGAGTTACTGAATTACCAGATTTTGGTGCAGTCGTGAGGAGGCAGTGGAACAAACCAGTTCGGGGCAATGGAATATATGTGGTTTGGCAAAAGCTGCGATATCTGCAGCCGACTATTTGACAGCTCCAGCAGGAGTTCCAGGGCATTGGCGTGACTCTGGACAGGGCTCGATCGGATCTGCAGCAGGCCCGAGAGGCTTTAAGGGGTGATCGAATGAGTTGTAGTCGCATTGAACATGTGAGAAACTGTACTGTACATGTGTTGCATTGGAATGAAACGGAGGAATATGTTTTGCAACAGAGACCGAAAGTAGACTGGATTCGGTTAGGGGATGAGAATAATTCTTATTTCCATACTATG
This sequence comes from Plantago elongata, assembly GCA_036897095.1. Classification (NCBI taxonomy): domain Eukaryota; kingdom Viridiplantae; phylum Streptophyta; class Magnoliopsida; order Lamiales; family Plantaginaceae; genus Plantago; species Plantago elongata. The sequence goes on along the minus strand of JAYMSP010005965.1, from coordinate 9,344 downwards.
GTGAAGGCTAATAATAGAGATTTGGGTATGCGAAGTATAGAATGTACATATGGATCGGTAGCTACTACACCGGCGGAGTTAGAAGGTGCAGTGATCGATTTATATCAAAACTTGGTGGGATCGACATCGAGTAATGTAGAGGGAGTGGACATTAGAGTACTCCGCTCGGGATCGCTGGTGTCACGTTCACAGGTTGTGGAACTCATTAAACCGATCACCATGGGGGAAGTACACGCTGCCCTTCAGGGAATTGGGGACCTTATGGCGCCTGGATTGGATGGGTACAACGCTAAATTCTTTAAAACCACTTGGAGTATCATAGGGGCGGATGTCTTTCAAGCAGTTAAAGAATTTTTTGAGCATGGTCGGATGTATGAGGCGGTGAACTGTAGCCTTGTGATATTGATTCCTAAGATTGTGGATGTGAAGATGGTTAAGGACTTTAGACCTGTTTCCTGCTGCACTACACTTTATAAAATCATCTCTAAAGTCCTGGCATCTAGACTCAGCAGTGTCTTGCCTGATATAGTACACGAGAGCCAAACTGCATTTGTACCAAGATAACAAATCCATAGTCATATACTTCTGGTTTATGAACTACTGAGGGGATATAATAGGAAGACTGGGGCACCCAAATGTATGCTTCAGATGGACCTGCAGAAATCATATGATACGGTGGAATGGAGTGCTCTTGAGACTATACTAAATGAACATGGATTTCCTTCTTAGTTTGTACATTGAATTATGCTTTGTGTTACCACTGTGTCATATTGATATATGATTAATGGTAATGTTTCACAGTGTCTACAGGCTAAACGGGCCTTCGACAGGGCAATCCCATATCCCCGCTCCTCTTTGTATTGGTTATGGAATATCTTTATCGCACTTTACAGGAGCTAAAGCAGATTCCTGACTTCAAATTTCATTCCCACTGTGAAAGATTGAATATTATTAACCTCAGCTTTGCGGATGACTTACTTCTATTCTCTAGTGGGGATCCTGTTTCGGTTTAGTTAATGGTGGAGAAGTTTGAAACATTTTCCATAGCCACGGGACTGAAAATCAACTCGCAAAAGTGCAAGATATATTGCAGTGCAGTGGAGGATGAGATCAAAGGAAGATTAAAGATCACGGGTTTCCAGGAGGGCGACCTCCCTTTCCGGTACCTGGGTGTACCATTGACTAGTAAAAAACTCACCATGGGGCAGTGCCAACCACTAATAGACAGGATTGTCTCCCGAATTCGACATTGGAGTGCTAAACTGCTTAGCTATGTTGGAAGAGTCCAATTGATTAGAACTGTTTTGTTCGCGGTTACTAATTATTGGCTTCAATGTCTTCCCCTCCCCAAGGGTGTCTTGAAGTATGTTGAAGCTATTTGCCGGTCTTTCCTATGGTCCATTAGTGAGATGATTAAAAAAAAACCCAGTGGCATGGGAGAAGATTTGTAAATCTAAAGCTCAAGGAGGATTACATATTACATCGTTAAAAGAGTGGAACCAACCGTGTATGACAAAACTTCTTTGGAACTTATGTGGCAAGAAGGACAATTTGTGGGTCAAGTGGGTACATGTATATTATATGCCATAGGAGCAAATTCTACTAGGAGAGGTTCCAAACTCATGCTCATGGATCTTTCGTGGAATACTCATGACTCGAGATTTGGTGTCCCAAAATTATGTATGGGACACGACATTGCTCCTACCACGATTCCATACTGGAAAAGTATACCGCAGCTTGGTGGATACAGACAACCGGGCTCCTTGGCACACACTGCTCTACCGCAATGTGGCGCGACCAAGGGAACGTTTCGTCACGTGGTTAGCATGCTGGGAGAGATTGGCTACGCACAAGAGGATGATGAGGTTTGGTATTCTACCAACCTCAACCTGCTGCTTCTGTCAAGCCACAGAAACACAAGAGCACTTGCTATTTACATGCCCCATTATCGCAGGAATCTGGAAAAGCGTCCTGCAGTGGTTAAGGATACAACATAAACCAATATGTTGGACATCAAAGTTGTTGTGGATATTACGCAGAACTCGATGCATGGGGTGGAGAGCCAAGCTTCTGAAGTTAGCCTTCACCGAAATAGTCTACGAGGTGTGGAAGTTCAGGAATGAGATATGCTTTGTTGACAACCCGGTTATTCCAGATAGTATCTATGTGCTTAGGAAGATTTTAGATGTATTGGTTTATAGAGCTTGGAAAAGCCCGGAGATGAGGACCCATGTTGGGTACCTGATGGTAATTAATTAGTAGTTGATATAGGTCGTTTAGAGTAGTTTTGGGTTACTAGTCATTCGGATTCAGGCTGGATCATTTCTGATTGCCTTCTGCTTTGTAATTGTTTTTTGGATATTAATAGTACATTCGTTTCCAAAAAAAAAGTACATTTTTAACAGGCATTAGCATTGTATAAATCTAAGAATATATATATTACAATCCAAACAAGAAAGAAGGTACAATAAATTAGTTCACCCGGACTTGTAATTGTCATAATCCAGACCTGGAGTCATGCCTTACACACCTAAAAAAATAAAAATGCATCATAGACCTGCACGTTGTGTGCCACAATGAACTCCTCTCAGCCACAACTAAGCTGACTTTGAATTTTGCAATGGGACGTACAACCTTATTTTCACAGCCATCAAATCTTAGTGTGATCGGTACATACCGCCTATGCAATCGGAGTCAACAAATTTCTTTGGTATGACATGTACACATATATAGTTTATCAAAACCCGATTAAGGGTGATGGAGCGAAACCATAATAGAATTGTATGGATCCAGGCTCACCACATTGCATCCTTTCGTGACATAGGATGGCTGCATATAATAATAATAATGTAGTGGGCTCCGCTTGATGCATTAGGCTTGGCCACCTTGTAACCAATGAAGAGGGATATACTACACACCTCGTATTGCCCTTTTCAATTAAAACACTTGTTGATGGGTCGGACCTTACTTGCTAACCTTGCCTCCAATCGCTGACTCATTGCGATTCGACATGCTATGGCTTGACTCAGCCTTCTCCTTGCCTTCATGTTCAAATACAATACCAAATTTCACTCGATAGATTACATGTTGGATTTAGAATGTATTTTTGAAAGGTTAAAAGTTTTACTTCTTATATTAGGATAGTGTTAAGATAATTTTTCAATTTTGAAAATTATTATATCCATTTTCTAAATTATTGAATTTTGAATTATTATTGTATTTTTTTAAAAACATATATTGCATTGTTTTGGAACGAACATTTAACATTACTTCCTTCCAACCAATAGGTACAAGCCGATCTGAGGATCCAGGCAAAGTATCGAGTAGAGACAAAACGACAAAAAGAATAAAAAATATGCTACTACTACTCTACTACAACTCTAAGGGTTATCATAGGATCGGCACAATGTGCACGTAAAAGGGGTCTAGCCAAACTCTATTAATGATTGCTTCAATGATCTTGACTTCCAAGTGTGGGTTGGGCGGCTTTTGCTGGAAACAAGCAGTGTTCCTCTCAATCCATACACAATAAATTATTTTTGCAAAAGCACTTTTGAGCAGCTTAGACTTCCAACTCTTGCCGCCAAAGCGTCGCCCCATTATTTCGAGTTTATAGTCCCAACCTTGGGGCGGGCGTACGATCGATGTGCATCCATTTCATCACATGGTGCCAGACTGGTTGCTGTAGGGGCACTCAAACATGAGATGATTTTGCGTTTCAATTAGAGGGCAGAATAGACATCTTTTGTTTACGTTTGGGTTCCATTTCTAGAAGCTATCTTTAGTTGCTAATCTTCCATTCAGTGCCATCCATGTGCAGAAATGGGCACGGCCCTCCCAAATCAAAATTTTCGCCACTTCACATCTAGCTTGTCCCCGTGGATTTCATGTATAGCAGCCTGGTGGGAAATTTGGGTGCAATTAAAGCCAGCTCCAAGTGTTTGATATGAGTACCATTTCACGAGTCTTCATTATAACCTTGATCCATAAGCAATTCGCAATTAATGTTACAATCTGGTGGGAAATATATTGCAGTTAGTAAAATGTGGTTATACGTTTAATACTAAAACTCGTCCGGACATACAAAAAATTTGAGTCCGTGATAGTAGTACAAACTACAAAGTACCCCTATATAACCAGTCTTATCATCATCATCGTCTCTACTGTCAGAGATCGAGAGATTTGGCCGCTAGAAAAACTCATCGGTTCCGTTGAAAAGCCGCCGACTTCAAATCTTGAGGTACGATAACGCATCTTCTTATCCCTTGAACTCAAAGTTTAAATCTTTCTCTACATCTCTTTGGTTTTCGATCGCGATTTTTGTTGCCCTAGGTTGAATTCAAATCCCAACTCATTGATTACAAAGAATTTCGTACCTCTTTATATGGTTCGTGGAGGGATTCACGGTGCTGTATTTTCTTGTTTAGCTTACCGATTTAATTTCGATTTGATTTTTTTGTCTGGAATTAGGGTTTGAATAGTACTTTGTTCCCAAATTTTGTGACAATGAAATTCAACCTACCTTGCTATTTATTTTCATAATTTATGAGTGTTTTCTAAATTGTTTCTCGTTTTAATCATTGTCTTCTTCTCCTCCTTGGTATGCAATTAGGTATGGCAAGGCATAGCAAGAGTTATATTAATTTATAAAAATATTGAACAGTAATTTTTTATTTAAAAAGATCTCTTTTTGCTATTCTGGTCTTTTATAAATTTTTGTTCGTTCCTATTTGACTTTCTGGTTTGTAGATTGGCATGTAGTCATTTAAATCTAGGAATCCTGGGTTTCTGATTTATAACTTGTGCTTGTGCGTTGATATGTTTATTGTTTACTTGCTTTCTAGTTTACTCAGTAACTGGTCCTTGAATGATTGATAATTTGAGACATGCGATTTTACTTATCCCGTTCTTTTTGCTGTTTGAATTCTTTGGTACTGCAGCTTGAAATATGCCTCGTTATGATGACCGGTATGGCAGTGGAACTCGCCTCTATGTTGGTCACTTGTCGTCAAGGACCCGGTCTCGGGATCTGGAGCACATTTTTGGCAGATATGGGAGGTAAGGGTAACTGATTGTCATATCTTTTGCCATATATTATTCACTCCCTTCATTTTATTTCCTCCTTTGTTGGAGGAGGGAGCAGGTCTAGTTGCTCCGGGAATTGATGTAATACATCCGGCTCCATTTAGCATCGATCAACTTGTTTTAGATACATGCTTTTTTTATAGTACATGATGGTGAACTGGATAATGTCACTGGAACATTTTGCAAATGCTATGTAGTATATGGCTTTAATTTTGCTTTATATGTGTAATGCATATGCTGTATTTGCATGAACTGAGCTTTTTTGTATAGCAATATCCCACAGTTGCACTATAGGTTTGTTATGTTGAATTGTTTGCTTTCTACCGAATATGAAGGAAAGTTCTCTTACACCTTTGACCTGTAACAGTGATCGTTGCGAAGGTTTAGTTTACTTCTTAAAACGTCAACTAAGAGCATTAGTGCCTTCGTTTTGTGAAACATCTTCGTGATGCTTGTTGTTTTTGGAAAAGTAATGTGCCCTAGGATCTTTTGAGATTAACATAAATGATTCTGTTGAAGGTTTTGAGCCTTCGCCTAAAATGGTGGTCCATGATGGGAGGTGGACTTTGCCATTGCCCTGACCTGGTAGTCAATGGTGAGAGGGACTTGGTGGAATTTCTTGCCGACTATTAGAAGCCTTTGGCGATTCTTTCTGTATTATCTTTGCATGTTTTTTATGGAATTTGCAACAATCAAACTGGTGTTTACTTCGTCTTGAGGAACAAGTTTCATGCACTCCAGTACGTAAGTAGTTTTGATGATGGCCTTACTGTTTCTGGCAACCATTTCCGCAGAGTACGTGATGTGGATATGAAGCGAGACTACGCCTTTGTTGTATGCCCTTCACTCTCTCTGTTCTATATTAATGCTATTGATTTTTTTTGCTGTTTTACATGAAAAAGCTGAATTTGTATCTGCCAATTGCACAATGTGGTGTTTTCTGTGCTGTTATCATAAAATACAGGAATTTAGTGATCCAAGAGATGCGGATGATGCAAGGCATTACTTGGATGGGAGAGATGTCGATGGACGTCATATCACTGTGGAATTTGCCAAGGGGGTGAGTCAGTTTTTGAGCTTCTTTGATAAATTATAAGTTGTGCATTGCTGAAGTTTGTGGATCAGTCTTTTTTTCCCCATGGTCTTGATATGATGGGCTTGGCACAATGGTTGGGTATTACCCAGACTAAACCCAAAACGAACAACATGCATAGCAAGTTTCTTTTTTGTTTCGGTTGTGGGTTTATATGGCTGAAACCTGCAGGAACATATCTTCAACCGGAATTGATCTAACAAGTCCGGCTCATTTGTGTTGGTTATGAAGAAAGAGTTGGGGATGAAGGATTCTTATTTAAATGGCTGTCAGCTTTCAAACTCTACTGTAAAAACATTGTGGGGAGAGAGATTTATAGAAACTGAACTTTAATAAGGGTGACTTAATAAAAGGTGAGGTGAGTGATTAAGTGAGATATTACAGCAAGAAGACAGGTGTGGTGACGGGAAGATGCTGACAAAGAAGGTAAATAAATTGCGAGGACAGCACCAGTGTCCTGAAAAATTAACATTGATCGATGGTTATCACAATATGGTGTATGTATGAGGTGGGCAACTATGATTACTATCACTCTTCCTCCAATTATGGTCTGGTGTCCAAGTTGAATCCATAACCTGTTATCGGGGTGTGAGTGGTTTGGGTTTTCCGAACCATTGCCAAGTGATTCAATTTCACATTCTGTTTTCGAAAGTTGATTACATTGCTTTATGAATCTCCAAATACTGAATCAGCTTATTGTCCTTCGCCAGTATAATATGTATCTGATCAACATGGTCTAATATTTATTTGTGTAAAGGTGCCACGTGGACCTGGAGGGCTACGGGAGTACATGGGCAGGGGTCCTGCTCCTGGTTCAGGACGTTGTTTTAATTGTGGTTTGGAGGGCCACTGGGCAAGAGATTGCAAGGCAGGGGACTGGAAAAATAAATGCTATCGATGTGGAGAAAGGGGTCACATAGAGAGGGACTGCAAGAACAGCCCCAAGAAACTAAAGTATGTCTGTTGCTTGCATTGCTAGCTTTATCTGTTGATTATCGTGAATAAAGATTCTTATTTACCTTGTGGTTGTCAGAAACATGGAAGGGAATGTGCCTTGTTCACTGTATTTATATATTTTGTTTTGAACTCATATTTTTACTTTTTAAACAGGAGGGGTCGGAGCTACTCACGTTCACCTGTGAGGTCTGATTCTCCACGAGGCAGGGGCAGGAGTCGAAGTTTCAGCAGAAGCCGTAGCTACAGGTTAGTGGTGTTGTTTTTACATCATGAATCAAGAACATTCTATTGGAAACTGAAATTTGGGTATGTTGATGCCACATCTTTCTTATAGATAAAGAAAAATTGCTCCTAAACAAATAACAATGGCAGGTCATTTACATCCAACTACCCTTTCAGATGATGGTAGGATCAGAAGTCAGAACCCCATCGTTTCAAAAATCACATTGAGCTCTCATACTAGTCTTGTTTTTTTTTGCCTTCTAAGATTTACGAAAGACTAAATGATGTAAAACGACACCATTACACAAATGTGATTTTTTTTAGAAAGATAGGGACCTAATTGAAAATTTAAAATCTAGTAAGGTTCTCAGTTGTACAAAGAAAACTTTATACATTTAGTTCAATTGTGCACTCTCAACTTTTCGACTTTTTTATTTATTTACGAGGCCAGAGTGCAATTATAATAGTAGGTTACCCTAGAGATGGGTTTGCGGAAGATTTTAATAATATATCATAATCAATTTGGAATGGCCTAAATTTTATTGCTCACCTGTCATAAGGCATTATACGATTTAATGTTTTTTTTTTATGCAAACACTATTGTAATGGTGATAATTTGCCGGGCGTTTGAAACACATTTGCCGTTTCAAGAAAAAAAAATTATTGTAATGGTGATAATTTGTCTTGGAAATAAGATATGGTTTATAGTTGCTGTCACCTGCTTATGTAGATAGAGGGAACACCTTTGACTATGCTTATATATTAAGGGAAGATTGCCCATTTGTACCCCATGACTGGAAGTCTGAAAGATTGGTGTGTGTTTGTTTGTTCACAGCCGTTCAAGGTCCCCTGCTGTCAGAAGAGGGCAGGATATTGTGCATGAAGAGAGGAGATCCAGGAGTCCTCGCAGTGGAAGTCCAGTGACTAAAAAGGGTTCTTCCCCGTCAAAGGTGCGGAGGCAAAGTCGCTCTCCTGATAGCCCAAGGGATGGGAGCCGTTCTCCAAAGAGAGGTCGCAGGGAGATTGAGGAAGAACGCTACAGTGAGAGCCCGAAAGAGAGGAGCCGAAGTCCAGTGGATAAGAGGTATGATGAGAGTCCTTATGCTGCAAATGGTCGCAAACACAGCCCTAGCCCAATTGAGGACAGGAGCCCTGTGGAGGATGATGGCAATGGTGCGTATCCACAAGGCAGTGAGTCTCCTTGACTATGCTGGATATAACAAGTTATTTTCCTTTTGGATGTTGTCTTGCTGCAGAATCAATACTGTTTTGTTATTGTTAACTCAATTTGTTGTTGCTTTGGGCGGATTTTATTTGCATCGACAATTTAGAAGTCATATTGTGTTGGGGTTCCTCTGCAACTCTTTTGTTTGTCAAGTTAAAATTGCACGCTCATGTTTGTTTTTGGGACATTATAAAGACATGTTTGTTTGTTATTTAAAATACTTATTTACATTTTTGCAATCCTGTCAAGTCATCTTTACGGGTTGAAATAGCAGCCTTGTTACAAACATTACCTGTATAGTTCAAAACATTAATTAAATAGGTAAAATCACATCGAATTTAATAGGTAAAACCACATAGAGGCTGGCGTTTTCGAGTTGTTTTCGGTAGTTTTAGATGTGAGGGTTGATTTCTAGAGACATTATTTTTTCCCATTATGCTTTTTTAGAGTTTAGTGAGAATTATGGTGAATTAATGTGGTTAGCTCGCATTATATATACTTATTTGTATACATACTTATTTGTATACCTTAAAAATTCAATAAAGGAATAACATGAATAAATTCTTTATAGTCATAAAAAGTTTGCCAACTTGAGACAAGTTGTAAATAAAAATAAATTCTACATTGTCATACTTCATTAATTTATTCGATCTCGCCTTAAGTAATTATATCTTTCTATAGTAATAAATATGATATAGTAATATATATATATATATATATATATATATATATATATATATATATAGTTGTATGTGTGAAATA
>JAYMSP010005964.1:0-12585 GCA_036897095.1 Plantago elongata | reverse complement strand
CTGTCAAAGTTATAAAAGAAAATATTTTACAAAATATTACTCGTGAAAATTATCTAAACGATAACACTGTTACAAGTTCGAATGTTCAAAATACACATTACACATTAAATTCGTACATATTAGTTATCAAATTATGCGACTGGCAACGTATCATTCCTAACTAAAAGTGAATATATGATTAAATAAAACTCCAATAATTCCACATGAGAACAAGTGTCATATCTGATCATCTCCTTACAATATGAAAATGTTGTATCCATTATCCAATATGTTAGCTAATGGGCCTAATCGAGTTGATCCATACATATGGGTAACGAATACACCTTATTTAATTTTTTGTTCATTTATTAACCTACTTCATCACTCTCTCGAATCAAGGTTTCTTTATGTACTTTGTTGTTTTTAACCTTTGTCACATTATAAATTAAATTTAAATCATAATTGAAATTAAAAAAAATTGTATTTTAAATCACTGTCAAACTATTATTATAAACAAGTCAACCAATTTAAATGAAGAACAACGAAGCGCAGCTCAGTTGGTAAGACGCTTCACTTCCAATCAGAAGCGAAGCCAACAAAATTGTTTAGAGGGGGCAAAAAAATATTATTCTTCGATTTAAAATTTGCATTCTGTTAGTGTGAAATATTAGTATACTTATTTTTGTTTGTGTACCTTACTAGATAATTTTCATATTATTGATGTAAAATATCATACAATAAAAATAAAAAAAGTTAGAACTTTTTTTACAGTTTAACAAAATCTAAACGTTTACATGTTATAATGCATATTAATCTACATATATGCTCATAATCCTAATTTTAACCATCAATAAGGTTATTTATTTACGTTTCTTGTATTTTGTTTAACTAAACTTCTTGTTCCGAGATGTGGATCAAAATAATAGTACAATTTAGAAAAGGAAAATACTCCATTAAAGTATACCTTCTCCCACATAATTTCACATATAATAAATAATTAAAATGTTAGTTTCAAACTTAAATTACATATTTTGCACATTTAAGTACAGACGTAAAATAATTTTATCATTTATTTTAATTTTGTACCTAAAATTGTGCGTCAATCGTAATACATGAAGTTAGTCGGGGCAGATAATGAAAAATTATACTAAGATAGTTTTTAATATATAAAATTGAAAACTTTGAGGATTTAACATTGTTTAAAAATAAATTGGTGAGGGGACAAAAATAAATTCATGGGTGGGCAAATGGCGAATAAATCATGTATGTATATATGAGAAAAGGAAATGTTAAGTGTGTGCAATTGCCCACACTTGCACCATTGTGCTTTCACCACTACCTCCAATTAATAGGTCGAGGTTCGAGTCACCTTTTACCGTTTCTAAAAAAAATCAATTTAAATGAAGGGAAATTAAACTATTCTCTAATCTCTTTTGTTCGAGTGACGATGATGAAGAAGATAAATATAAAGTGAAGATGGACAAAGAGACATGAAAAATGTATCATAAAACTGCAGTTTTCTTTTTTAGATGGACGCAATAAATTTGTTATAATTGTTATCTTACATATATTGAATAAATATAATAATGATCTTTGAGTAAACATAAATTGTAAATGGTCTGGCCTATGAGTAGATTGACAAGTGATCGATTTCTAGCTATGTGTGACATTTTTTAATTAAATTTATAACAATTGAAATAATATTTATAATTATACTAATAATAATGATAATAAATAAAATAAATTATAACTTTAATTTAATTTTTTTTATATTTCGGGGCAAATTTGGTATTACTTAATATTTTTATTTTTTATATTCAAATACTTTTTTGGCGAATGGACGAACTTTATTCGCCAATTTGGCGAATTAATATAGAGCGTTAGATCAACGATCCAACGATATATGATAATTTGTCTGATGTGGGCGAATGTGTCTGACCATAGAAAAGTTTAAGTTCATAATGTTACTCCAAAAAAAATAATTATGGACGGAGAAGTAATATTTATCACCATCAGTCCTACAGTGACCTCACCTCTAATACCCGACAGCCCGAATTGAGCATAACTCTTGTTCAAACTCACGAAAGATAACTTCAACATATTGATCTGAGAGTGTACAAGACAAGATGATATGGCAACTAACTACCAACTGCAGTTAGAGGGAGCATTTGTGTTTTTTTCCTTTTCGAAACAGAGGACTCCAAATTTTGGTCTAATTTTATGTATAAATCTCCAAAGCTCTGTAGATTCAGATGTGATTTTCTTGATTGACCAAACATTATTCCCAGGTCACGGAAACCAGAGAAGGTCCTGTAAAGTTGTACTGCTCTGCTCCTCACCAAACCCAAGTCCCGACAAACTATACCGATACCGTGACATGACAGATACACAACCATTAATATACCTACACCATTAGTACTTTAATGTACCAGTAACCAATTAAAAAAGGGTCACTTTCATTTCATTTCATTTCTACACAGCTCAAGCTCACTCACATAAAGTTCAGATTTGCACACAGTGCCAATTCTTGATTTTCAAGGTGAGAAGAAGAAGGTTATTGAATTGCTCATTTTGTCTGTTAGTTATGGTTAGGAAAAGGGGTTAGTCAAAGATTCCTAATTTCTTTAATGATTTCCCCTTTTTTCACTGTCTGTTTAAAGAAACGCAGATGAATTCTGTTCTTTTCCTCTCTCAGTTTCCCTTTCTTGGTAGCTAGATTGGTTCAATTGGATTTTGTGAGTAATTATTTTAGCATTGCTTTAACTTTTTGCCTTTTTTATACTGCAGTTGGTACTAATGATGGATGTGGCATTCTGTAATGAGAGTTAATTATGGATTATCATTAACCCACTTACTTTTTCGGTGAGACTGAGCTGTCAAGTATGGTGTAGCAGTAGCTAGCTCAATTTAGTTTAGGGTTGTGAGAAAAGCAGTTCTTGAGGTGATTTAGGGAGTAAAAATGTCGAATTGGGAGCATTTTGGGGAAGTTGCGAATATAGCGCAACTTGCCGGAACGGATGCGGTGAGTCTGATTGGGATGATAGTTAAGGCTGCTAGCTCGGCCAGAATGCACAAGAAGAATTGTCGGCAATTCGCACGGCATTTGAAGCTGATTGGGAACTTGTTGGAGTCGTTGAAGATTTCGGAGCTGAAGAGGTATCCGGAGACTCGTGAGCCGTTGGAGCAGCTTGAGGATGCGTTGAGGAGGTCGTATATGTTGGTGAACAGCTGCCAGGATCGGAGTTATTTGTATCTGCTCGCTATGGGGTGGAACATTGTTTATCAGTTTAGGAGAGCTCAGAGTGAGATTGATCGGTATCTGAAGATCATTCCTTTGATTACCCTTGTGGACAATGCTCGAGTTCGGGTATGGCTCTCTGTTTCGTTCTGTTGGTAAAATGGTTCCCGTTTTTTGGTTTCAGTTTGATGGTATTTCTTTACATTGCTGGTGTAGCTTTGGATGTACATTGGTTGTAGACTTGTAGTTTCAGTCTGTTTTGCTGTTGTTGGTTGGTTTGTTACTGACATCTTACCAAACATTTTTGCTGAGCCTCTTTAGAGTCGTCAATGTGAGGACTAAAACGACTGAATGATACATATGATCCAGGGACCTAACTAGAGTAGTCGTAAGATGATCTTAATGAGCATTTTATGTCATGTATTATTGGCACATGAATACTCGATACACATGCTTGAGACCTATGAAGGATTTTGAGATTTATAGCATTTAAATTTACAAGGAGAAAGTGACGGAAAAATGTTTGGATCATATAGTTACATTTGCAGCATTGCAGGGAGAAAAGGTAGGACGGATTGAAAGTTAAACTACTATCATGAAAGAAGTTACAGATAGCTGTTTGTTACCTCTACGACGTGCCATTACTGGAGCATATTATGGTGCAACAGATTTATTGTGGACGTGGTCACTGTTCTCTTTGTAACTAATCTCTGGGCATTTCCGCTGGATGTGCTAAAGAGATTCATCCATTAGCAATCGGGTTTAGGGATGTATGTCACATGTCTTATGTTTTTAGACTTGTAGCATATGACCAGGATGTGTGCATGTGAGCAAATCTTGACACACGTTCTGTTGGACATGTTAAGGATTCTGGTTCATTCTGAGATGGTGTTTAGGATTTGGTTTAACATAGAAGGCATTCGATTGTGATTGTCACCTTTGGAAAGATTCTGCAAGCAACATTTAGCTATTTTGTTTTTCTTTTTTTGTAAACACAAAATTTTGTTGCTTCTGGCCTGTTTCTGCCAAGACCATGCAAAATTGCAAATGCCGTTTCCTACTTTCCATGCTTCTTGGATAAAACCATTTATCGTTCTTATTTCAATTAATTTTTATATTCTCATTATTGTTTTTTCCCTTAATATCAGGAACGCTTGGAAATGATTGAATGTGACCAACATGAGTATACACTAGACGATGAAGATAGGAGGGTGCAAACTGTGATTCTGAAACGCGACCCTTCACAACATGACACTGTTGTGTTGAAGAAATCCCTTTCTTGTTCCTACCCTAACATGCCCATTAAAGAGGCCATAAAGAAGGAAAACGAGAAGCTTCATTTAGAACTGCAACAATCACAAGCTAATTATGACATTAGCCAGTGTGAAGTGATCCAACACCTGCTTGATGTGACTGAAGTTGTTGCAGCCACTTCTTTGCCTGAAAAAAGTTCACCTGTGAGAGAATCCAAAGTGGAGCAGTTTTATATAGATGCTGATAGTCAAAAAGGAGACCATGGTAAAAGCTACTCAAAGAGTACCGACAAGAAGATTACTTCAAGGTGGAATTCTTCCATTTCACTATTCTATTGCTTCCAAATTAAAAAGACATTGTCATGTAACTATTTGGTTTCACTTGCGGAATCTCGAACTAAGTAGATGCAGAATTTCGCAGTTGTAGTGCACATGTTTAATCAGCATAAGATCACTAATTTAGAGAGTTGTTCAAAGTCTAGTCCTGCAGTAATCTCACCCATATATCCTGGCTTATCTGCAGGAACACATCTTCAGTTTCTTCTACACGTGAGTTCCTTCCATCTTCAGGACACGAATGGCATTCAGATTTGCTTGGCTGCTGTTCAGAGCCTCTTATGTGTATGTCCATTCATAGTAGCTGTTTGTTTGCTATCAGTTACTTGTGTTTGTGTAGTCATTTTAGAGTACGTAAGATGTGTTTCTAATCTTTCTAATGCACATGTTTGGTTAATAATGACAGGTTCGTCTTAAAAATTGCAACCGGATTTTTAGTTTCTACTAATTCGTGACATGCTTCTTTTATTTTACTTGCTAAATTTTGTTCCAATTACCCCCACCCCTCACCCCACAGATAAAAATGAAATAGGGAGAGGTCGTCTTGAATGCAAAATTTCATTTACTCATAAAATTCTCGATCCTAGGGTTGAAATCTAATATGGTCTTGCAAAATTTTGTTATTGGAAATCAGAAATTAATTTTCTGAAGACAATAAATGGCCTGAAAATGCAGTAAATATGTCTTATTTATCGGTATGCCTCAGTCAGCTAATGTACTTCATGTTACTCTAATAAATTGAATTCCACATACTCTAGTATCACTATGAACACCAGAACAGTAATGTACAGGTTGAAAATGATTTCTTTATGTGAGACATGGCAAACAAGAATGAATAGAACCATTTTGCCAGTTCCAAGTAATACTTGTGCCTGCAATCTTATACCTAAGATGGATAAATATGGTCATTCCATGCTATGTTTGATAAGCAGGATTTAACATTTCTTAATTTAAGTTTTGTATTTTGGAAGAAATTGTTCAGTTGTCATGTGTCTCAGATGCTAATGAACTTTGCAGGCATAAAAACATTCTTTTGCCCATGCTGGACAATTTCCAGAGTTGCTTCAGCAGCGTCCAATCGAGACGTCTGTAAGTAGCTCCTTTTACCATTTAAAACTTCAATCCAACAGTTTGCACCTACACATGACTTCAATTATTTGCATCATGGATCAACCGTTGCTCGTTTACAAGTGGCTAAGATGAACTTGGCGGTGTCAAATAGTTTTCTACTCTTCTCAGTTCCCATCAAAAGTTTGAGTTAAAGTACTCCAGAGATAGTTGCTGCCCAAAATGCCAAATTATATTTTGTTACAGCCTAGTACCTACAACTGAATTGTTACTCTTTCCCCCTTCTGCTTTCAAAAGTCAAATGAAGAATGAGAACGCATGGTACCCATCTTTGTGATTCAGCTATTGATAAAAAAAAACTCTAAGCTTGACAGCAAAGTTTGTCTGTTAACTTCTCTCTGTGATCAAAAGGTGTCTTTTCTACTTCGAACACTGTTATAATGGGGAAAGTCCAGATAAACCAAAAGTAATGCAACTAAGAGGGATTTAACTGAACTTTTCTCTCTGTAACATGTCTCACAATTTTTTTGCTGTATTGAACTCATTAATCGAGGTTGTCACTTGACAGATCTTGTTTTTAATTTGTTTTCTTTAGATTACAATTTAACTGATGCTTTTGTTATGTGCAGCTTCTACTGAAGCCTGCAATGACTTGATGGCTTACTCCTTGGTATTATCCTGCTGTTGTTATACCTGTTGCATCAGAAAGAAACTCCGAAGAACACTAAACATTAAGGTAACTATTCCATGGCTCTTGGTCATCGACAGTATGTTAACAAGAAAAATCTCAAATCAACATCAAGAAACAAAACAAAGAATGCTATTTGTGTTCATGACTCTCGCCTTTCAAACCGAGTCTTAGCTAAGAGAGAAGAAGAACCACGAGACAAATTAAGTGGTCATTACTAGAACATAATTTCATAATACTACGCTTCTTCCATTAGTTATTTATTAACCCCCGAGTGTCTTCATTTTTAGGGAGGCATATGTGATGATTTCCTCTCACATCTGATGTGTTGCTGTTGTGCACTTGTTCAAGAATTGCGAGAAGTGGAGATTCGGCAATCTGAAGGTAATCTTCTTTAATTTGATCCCATGAAATGCTATATGAGAAGGCCAGGGTCATCAGAATGCAGAAGAATTCTTTGTCCTGAGAAACTTCGACCATATATCATCCGTAAATCAAAATCATCACATACAACGATATCTTGACTGCTTAGGTCCAGGAACCTGTGAGAGTTATTAGGAAAACTCTGCATTAATAATTTCCCGACAGCTTTTGATACCTATGGTTCATCATGCAGGTCCCAATAAGACGGAGAAGACGAACACAGACCCTCCTGCTATTCAATACATAGAATATTAACTATGTAGATTGCAGATATATGGAAAGTATATTCATATGCATTAGAGCTACCTGACTCCTGTACAGACAGGATAATGGCCTACAGCCAAGTTATAGGTTCTTAAACTTAGCTTGTTAGATTTGTCTGGTTTTCACCATCATGTAAATTTTTCTTTTACCTTTCCTGAGTTGCAATGTAACTGCTATTTAACATGCCCTATACATACTTTACCAGCTCTCTAGAGTTTCTAATCCCATCTGCAGTTTGATTTCATTGTTTGATTTTTCTAGTGGTAATTTTCGTTCATAATATGTTTCGGATTCTTGTGAAATCGTGACGTTTTGAAATCCAGCCAGTTCATTTTTTTTTTGTTTGATATTATTAATCTCCAAAACAATACAAAGCGAAAGGAGATCAACTGATCCAGCCTGAAGTACTTAAAGAAAAATTAAACTATACGATCGAATTCAACATTAGACGCCTGGGTTGTAGCCGTGGCACCATTCAAACTCTATAAGGTATATGCCTATCATTATGACTGAAACAAGCATTATTCCTATGTTTCCACACCTCATAAACCGTTTCTAAAAAAGCCACCTTTTAGTAGCCGCTTTCTCCGGTTCTTGCTCTTGCTCGGGCATAATATCCATTGCATTTTGGTAGTCCATTCACCCGGGTTGTGTTGAAAACCCAGCCATCGCAACACTTAAGTTCATATCACTTTTGTTAAGCCGCAACCAAACAACAAGTGCTATCGAGACTCACTGGTCGTACAGAAGCGACATGTCTCATTGTCGTACAGTTCGAATCGATAAAGACAATCTTTCGTGACAACTGGCAAGGCGTCCATGGCTGACATGCAATCAAAGTAACCAGTTCATATTTCATGCCCTTAATTCTCCACACAAAATACAATGTTCCCACAATTTTTTTGAGCTTTTTATGTGATTTTTATTTAATTCTTTTTATCAAAAACACAAACGTTATAATTGTTATGCAATATGCTTATAATTCCTTGTAGCCCGAATACTGATCTTTCAGGCCAGATTGTTTACCTTAAATTATTGGCTCATGATATATTGATCTTACAAATCAAGATATCTTTCACAATTCTGATGAAATTTATTGATGTGATTATATTTTAAATAAAATTTTCTTTTCATGTACCACTTTAGAAAAATAATTTGTAAAATTGTAATATAATTTAGACTATTACACCCACTCATCATTAATTATATGAGACATGTCAATTGTACATACCTAACCTAAGACAGCCACACCTTTAAAATAGATCAAACTCATTGATATACAATTAAACGCATTTAAATATATGCGCGTGCATGCACACCGTAATAATATCATAAGTTATTATGACATCGTATTGGCTCAAAACGGTCCAACCGATTTGACCTTTTTCGGGTGAATGACTTAACTATCCAGGCCGACTTTTAAAACATAGGTTGAAGAAAATCATATCATACTTGTATAATAATAAAATATAATATACTTGATTATTATACATTTTTACACTTGCATCACATCTTGCTCATTAGACGTACTTTTACCGACCATGGGTCGGATTTGCTTAGTGACACATAGATGTATCTACATTAAAACACATTCATCTTCTCCCTTTTAATAAGATTTTTTACTTGACTATTTTTAGCCTCTTTAATCGAGAGAGAATCATTTGTGAAAAGGGATATAAATTTGTAGGTGACTGGTTAGGACCCCACATACAACACGAGGAATAGCAGATCCATGAGAAAGAAAGCCCAACCATTGAATATGCTGAAAATTCACGAGCAAGCTCTTCCCACCGTGGATAGAGAACATAGCTCGGAATCGGGAGGAAATGAGGTTTAAGATTCACTGATTTCATTATTCCAAGAAAAGCGTGATCGTGAAGACCCACGATAATTTGGGATTCGTTTATTTCCTACATATGGTACATTTTCTTCCCCTGAATTCCTTCATTGATTAATAGTCCAGTAATTTCAATCGAATTTATACTTAATACCTGATAGAGGGATTTAATTTATGTGAAGCATGATCTTCTATGATAAACTATATGAAATAACATTGATGCGATCGACTGCGTCATATTAATTTTGAGAGGTTATCTGGTCGTTGTTATTAACCCGGGCCGAAAGAAAGGTGTTATTTATGTAAGGCTTATTAATTTACAAAGATTTTTATTGTAGTTTGTAATGTGTTCAACGAGTGAATTTAGTTGCTTAATCATGAGTTACTTGCAATTTGCAGTGTGGTAGCTAATAATGATGTTGCTAAATCATTCCGACTATAATTTACATCTACCTTATAACTTACTAGTTTATTTTGCCATTTATAGATCTGATAGAAAGACCGATATCTTCTCAACGAGTTATGGGTGTCTATAAGTTGAACAAATATTTTGATGAACCTTCATCATTTATACCGGAGCAAATGGCAGAATTCACCAATGATTTTAATGAGCATATCAAGATAGGTTCGACATAGTTTGGTGAAGTTTATCGGGGCAAGATGCGTGTTGGCCCAAAATGATATGAGGTTACAATTAAGATCTGGAACAAAACGACCAACTGCCTAAATGATTCTTAGGGTTGTCATACATTAATTTATCAAGGTGAGTGCTTATTTGTAATGCAATTCACATATCCCCTATTTTCGAGGTAAGCATACACAACATTAATATATTAAGTTCATTTTCAACTCAAGCTTGTTGGTTTTGATACTTTATAGGAAGATGTGATGCTCCTCAGGGACCCTCCAGTGTCTTTACACAATAACGTTGCAAATGTTATTGGGATATGTGATAGAGAGAGATGTCATGAGAATTGTTTATGATTTCAAATCAATGGATTATGTACTATAACATATAACCAAAGGTAATAACTTGTCAATTATGCCACTCTGAAGTTCTTGATAGTTTAGATCCAAATACAAACTATGAGATTCGCAGATGGATCACACATAGTCCATAGTTTGTGAGCAGTTAGTGCATTTTGGGTGGACTATTCTCATCTCTCCCCCAATACACTTACTATGCACAAACTATGCACGAGCTCATATGCACGCACTATGCACAAACCATGAGCGGTATATATGAGCTCACACATGATTTCTAATTATTACATTAAGAGTAACACCTTAGGGCTTAAATATAGTATACATTGTCCCACATGCATAATTATTTTTTGAATATATGAATTTGGTTGGATGGGAAGGACTCAGGTTGCTCTATGATTTGCTCCCTTATAACTATCTTCATAATCTTGCCAAACCATATAAATAAAAAAGCATTAATATGCTTCACATAATGATTGATTTTGTAAGTTTATTTTTAATTTCTACTTAATTTTTTGATACATTTGTTAGTTTTAACCATCTTACAAAACTTTATATTTTTTACATTAGAAAAGAAGTAATCCAACATTTATAAAAATAATAAACATATTTTAATTACCACTAAAATTATACATTTCATTACATTTTTATAATTTACAATGATTTATTTTTTATGTTTCACCTACCATTAGGTGAATGTATAAAGTTCTTGGAGTAACATTCAATGGCTTTATTGTTTTGAATAATAACAACATATCGGATTTATCTAGACTCGTGTGTCCACTTCTTATGTTGTAGGAATTCAATCAAATTCTCTTCAATTTTGGATGTGTGAGTGGTGTAATCGGAGAAATAAATGCCAATAAGAAGCTAATCTGGAACTCGCCAGGATATATGGATTGGAATACTCCTCCTAGTATGTACCTCTTCATCACATCTCATACCATGCATGTACTCACTCCTTTCGCCTCGCATACCTTGATATAATTACCTTTTTTAAACTGTTATGGTAAAATGCCAATCTCAATTTATTAAATGTTAATTGTGTACACTAATATATATACTATCGCACAAAAAATGTAATTCCTACAATAGGCCTCGCATGTTCTATGAGAAGGTATACCAATGACTACATCTCTAATATCTAAATACTCATAAATAAAACATATATAAATCAAACTAGCTAGATGCATATTTCATTTATCCATCATATATACGTGTTAATTTCCTGCAATTTCATATGGTGTATAACAGAATTAGCATCTCCTAAATTCGATGTCTTAGCAAACGGTGTTATCCTTCTTGCGTTGTTGTCTAAAAGAGTAGAGTGCATGGACATGCAAACAATGGACCATGTGAGTAGCTTGTTGCATTGGATAACTGGGCTCGGATAAATTACAATAACAACAGGTCACTTGTTCATGAGAGCCTTGAAAAGGAACCGGGTTATGACAATTCTAGCGCCCTCTTGTTAACAAAGTTGGGGGCTGCAATGCATAGAGCCTCACGTAATAGAACGTCCAACCATGAGGGAAGTTGCAAATTGTATCATGAACTTGAGATTCGTCTCAGGTCAGGTTGACGTGGCATTCGATCCTACCACATAGAGCTACTTATAAATAGCTTACAACATATGATGTTGTGATGTGCGACGACAGTGCAATATATGAATTCCACATTAATATATTTAGATACGGTAGAATGACGACGTTCAATTTTAATATGGTTTAATAACCACATTATAAATTGTGGTACAATTTTAATTTTTTCGACCAAAACGACATGAATTCCAATTTTTCGACCATTGACCAGTGTCAACGGACACGTGTCGCTTCTTCCTTCATTCTGGGTAGTAAATATTTAGAAAATGATAAAATGAGTTTTAAAATATTAAAAATTATGAAAACGAAATTAATTATTTAAAATTATAAAAAAATCATTAAACATATTAACTTTGTTTGAACCGACCAAATCAATTAAGTATAATATAACATACTATAATAAATTAACCAAATTAAATTGACAAAATACCAAGAACCTTACTTTTCCCTTGTGCCCCGTCCTCATATTTTCCCTTTTCAATTGAACGCCATTGTTGTATAATCATCTCGAAGTTGAATTTGCCATAGCCAAATAACACCTGCGCATCAATATTGGGATGGAGACGAAGTGGGAAATCAAGACAAAAATCATCATCGGATGATGAATGTAAGTAGCGATTTCCTCTTAAACTTCCAACTGTGAATGCACATTTTAATGTTGATAACTTCCAACAATTAATGCATACTTTAATGTCGACGCAAATGAGTTTTCTGAGAATATTATTGATGATGAGTATGAGATAAATGTGGGTGAGGAACTTGCAATTGGGCGGGAGAAACTGTGAGGTAAAAGCCCCAATTCACGGGTATAACAAAAGCTAACTAAGTCCACTAGATTAGGATGTAACCCTACACAAGCAAATGTAGTCTTCAACTTTAAGCTCTAAACACATAGGATGTAACCCTGCACAAGT
>JAYMSP010005963.1:0-12586 GCA_036897095.1 Plantago elongata | reverse complement strand
TTGTTCCGTATGGTTATTATGTTGGTTGCCGCTCCTGCGGTGGCTTTCACTTCTCCACGCCTCCGCATCGGTTGTTTTTCCGGCTGCGTCTCCATCACAACCTCCTCTTCCGGTGTTTGTGAAAACATTGGTGTGTTGGGAGGATGGAGATTGGTAATTTTGAGTGTAGTGATCTTGGTAGGAGCTTTGGAACAAATGACGAATGGCACTTGTTTGGTGACTCGGTTGGGGTTAGAAAGCTGTGTTTTCGAAGTGAGTTGCATGTACTCATGGTATTTGTTGGGTTTGTTGAGTTCCAACCACTGAAAATACTCCGCATCCATCTCGCCGGAAAATAAAAGTGGAAAGGGTGTTTTGAGAGAAGAGAGTTTTTGAAGTTTAATTATGAGAGAAAGAGGAGTTGGATATAGGATGAAGTCAAAAATATCAAGATTGATCTCATTTTAAAGATATTATCGTTTAAAACGGATATATTTCGAATTCGAAAAAAAATTAAAGGCATTGACACGTGGCATCGTTTTAAAACGGGCGCAGCGTCCTGAACCCGTTGGGGGCGCCGTGGGGCTGGTCCAAGGATTTTGCCTAATGAAAACAAATGTCAGCTTGAATTAAGCATTGTGATATGTGTAAAGATTTAGTAATCAATTTCTTATTCAGAATTCAGATATACAAATTAATCAATTAAAATTAGACCCGACAATCTTGATCCAAATTAAATACTCAATCCGAAAAGATTCGACCCGAACTTGAAAGTAGACCCGAAATTATCATGTTCGTCATACCCGAAAATAACCCGAGACCCGATCCGAATTCGAAAATTACCTAAAAATGATCTGAAACACAAATTGACATGGTGTATCTGAAATGACCTGATCCGAACCGAACTGATTAGAATGATATGAACATGCCCGATCCGAAATGATCCAAATTAGAATTGATCCGAATTGACCTGATCCGAATTGACCCAAATCATCCGATCTGAAATGACCCAAATTAGAATTGACCCGAATCAACCAACGCGTACTCATACTATATGAAATTACCCGAATTAGATTTGACGCGAAATCACAAGTATCACAATGCATTCCATTACTAGAGGGTAACGTTAAAGCATGAACCTTTTATAATTTATTGATGTAAAGGGAATAAACTAAAGTTATTGTATATATCTAGATTTTTTATTGTACGATGATCGCAACATGCTATAAATGATATATTTTTTCTTTATTTTCACTTAATTTTTTAACTTTTTAAAAAGAATGACTTTTAAAGTTTATCCAACAAACTTGTACCTTTTAGTACTCTACTTAAAAAATTAAAAGTAAATGTAGGTGTGATTAAATTCTCCATTTACAAGTATAATTGTGTATCATCTATCAGTTGTTTGAATATGACTTCAAACTCCTCATAAAGCATTGAATAATTCACTTGTAAAAATATTATATTAATTAATAGGTATGAGACAAAAATACAATATAAGACGAAACATGATTATTAAAATGAAAAGGACTACAAAGATGATAATCTGATATATTTCTCTGAAGCATATTGCATAGTAAGTAGCAAACTAATTACATCCTTATTTTCTTTGTCAATTCACACCCAAAATCACAAAATTCTAATAGAGAAGTATTTCACAGGTTAGAAGTTAGAACAAAGAGAGTTTCAACAGTAACAAAGTATCATTGCATAGTATATTAAAAATGTGCATTGCATGAAATTACCTCAATATTTGACCCGGAACAATCCGAAATATTATAGTTCGAAAATGACCCAAATCCGAAAATATTTAACCCGAAACAATCCGAACTTTTGTAATACGAAAAGGACCCAAATCCGAAAATATTCTACTCAAAACAATCTGATTTTTTTAATCCAAAAGGACCCAAATCCGAATAACATCCGAAACCGAAGTGATCATAAGAAGTGACCCGACCCGAAATGATCCAATTCGAAGCGACCCGAAATATCAATAATCCGAACCGACCCAAAAATGATCCAAAATAAAAAATGAACGAGAATGATCAAACTAAAATTAATCCGATCCGAACCTCATCCGAATGATCAGAGCCAGGTCTAATTAAAATACATGAGATGAAAGCTTTGTAGCATGAATCCCGACAAGAGACCTTAGTTGAGAGATCCTTACCACTTTGATTCCATAATCCATTCCAAATTCCAGGTTTTCATTAAGATGACTAAGATCGGTCTTCAAAAATATCCCCACGCTTCTTTCTTTTCAACTTATGGGAGGAGACGGTTATCTTAACCCGCTGTATGCCATCTGTCCCAACTTCACTGGATATTATACGAGTTTTAAAAAGATTAAATTTGGCTCTTGCAGTAGCGAGTTTAATTTCATTGTTAATCCCATGGGATGAATTACAAGAACTTAGCTTTCATTTATTGTAGGTTTTGCAATATTGTTAGATGGAGATATGTGTAACAAGGTATAATGAAGACGAGAAATAAGACAATATTTGCAGTACAAAATGTGTATTAAGATCCTCTTTGATGGTTTCTTTGTAACTTTTGTCATATTCCAGTGGCTTATCTCCACTCTCACTACTCTCACCACTCCTATCCTACTGCGTACGTACACACGCATAAGTTTTATATTTAATTAAGATAGACCAATTCCTTCTAGCTAATTGTTTGATTAATACTTTTAATTTCCATCAAATCAATTATATTATTTTAAAATATATTGTGATTAACTAATATATACGTGAACACTACTTAATTTAGGGTCAGTTTGATATAGCATTGGAGATTTGGAGAACTGTTTCTATATTTGATTCCTCTGATTTCTTGAGATATATATTAATTAAAAAGACACATTTATTTTCCTTTAGCTCTAGGAAACACGTTAATCACGTAAGATGTTAGAAAATTTATGTCTGATTTGTTCAATGATTACTTATTCCATTTTGATGTGAAATGTAGATGCTAATTCCAATTTTTTCAGGCATATTTCTTTTTCTTATTCCTTTATTGTTCTTTTACTATTGTATATTTCTAATTATTGTTATTTTCTTCATATTTTGTACTAATCTGTTAATTTAGTGAAGTTTGTCCATAATTCAAAGACGTTGGGTACTAATTTGTTAGTACAAGAGGTTCCACGTACTATTTAACACTCACTCTGTCCCAAATTCAATTAACGTTAAGAAGAGAATTTATGTACTAGTGAAACAACCCAATTTAATAGAACTTAAAACGAGCAGGAAGTCCGAACCATGCTCTGATATCAAATAACAAAAAAAATTGTAAGTTGAACCTATTGCTAAGTACGTTACAAATTATACTTAACCCGGTAAGTGGAATGCTACAATAATACCATTGCTACAGTAATTCACGTTAGACATGCAAAATAATCACCGGGATCGAGTAATGTTGGAATATGGGATGATTCATGTAGCAACTATAAATTGAGTTATATTTGTATCTTTAAAACGAATTACTTAAATCAAGTATATATTACTACTATATATGCACAATTTAATCGAAAGTGGAGGTACATGTAGATGTCATCTACGTACCCCTCGTGATTATAATTAAAAGAACAGGCATATAAGCATCAATTGATGGACATGGATATGATTCCTCATCTACATATAGACAAAAAGTGTTTAATCATAGTGATTCTTCTGTTGAGTTAACATGAGTATTATGTAGTGGTAAACTAGCTAGTCTTCAATATCTTTAAGAATTTGCGGGATTAATTTTAAATTTTTTAAAGTTATTTTACTTTTATATCCTTGTATCTTTTGTTTCGGTAAGAGAAGTATTTCATATTTTGAGGAGTCCCGCGACTAGAACCCATGTAACTAGACCACGGTTCGAGTTTCCAATAGCTCGGGGGACTCGAGGGGTTAAACCATTGTAATTTAACCTTAAATTCCTGAGGTTATTTTTTCTTTATGGATTTGTACCTTACATGAACTTGGTGATGTACACCTCTTCCTGGCATTGAAGTTAAACCTATCCGATTCTAGCTATTGGTATACATTTGGTTTTGGGGATTCGCTTTGTGTTGATAATTTCTCACTTGTATTTTGGTGAACTTTTTAGAGTTGGTTTAGAGATATAGCCTTGTTTTTTGTGATTATGATTATGATGGTTTCGTTTTCATTTGTAATGTTGCTGCATAAGCATATCTTATGCTTGCGTTTATATTAATAAAATTTTAACCGTTTGAAAAAAGAAAAATAAAAAGTAGTAAACTAGCTAGTAGTAGTATTTATTACTTCCTCAGTTTTTATTTAAAGGTAGAATTCGGGACGTAGGTAATCTTCTGAGGAAATTGAGTAAAAAATGGTTTGTATGGATAACTTTTAGCGTAGATGATACCCTTAAGCAAGAGAGGGAGAACGGATAAAGTATGAGGGAAATCAATTAAAATGCTAATTAGTTGAAATATAATATTCTATTGAAGGAAATGTAAAATTTTAGGAGAAATATTTAACTTTAAAATTATTGACCTCTTAATGAAATGAAGGAAGCAATAGTAATGTACATTATTTGAACTAGTAAGAAAAGGATCCATAGATTCATGGATCATATTAAACATAATTCTAACTAATTAATTATTATATAATTTATTTTCAACTGAAAATAAAAGCTTATCAAATAATTTAATTCAAAAATGAAAAATAATATGAGTGAGTATTAAATCTATTTAAATGAATAGAATGAAAATTAGCAGAAAGTTCATCTAAAGTTAATATATTATCAAGAATGCTATAAATCAAAGTATAGATGTTATAACACCATAATGTACCTCTTGTAGATATGAAAAATAACAATACTAACAACATATCCTCGTCCCATATATGTTATCCACCATGAAGGGGATGTGTTAGATGATAATTTTGTTTAAAAAATTTATAAAAATAAACTATCTGATTTGCTTTTGCATATTATATTTAACAAATTAAATCTTCCAACTTATCAGCTAATTAAATTATCAATTTATTTTATAAAATAATTAATTAAATTATATTTATCTAATCAGCTAGGAGCTAATTTATAATTAAGTTTCGATAAACTTATTCACTCCGTGTAGTTAGATAAAATTTTATGAGTAAAAAACAAAAAGGAAAAGTGCAGCCCCAGTATGGTGTATGGGCATGTTCGGGATAGATGGCGACAAAAATCTCATGGGAAAACAGAGGAGTATCTTTCCAATTATTCATGTAATGTAATTAATGTTATGTAATGTACAATTGACACCAATGACCACCCCATCTGCCAGTAGTACTATAAATTGGGGCATCATCATGAAATGAGAAAAACACCATTTCCTCTCCAGCTCCAAACAAAAACCAGGCATAAGAATTAACAATCTACTGTACAACCATGGCTGCTGTTCCTGGAGCTTTCTTCAGAGTTTTAAATCAGCCGACACCTCTCTCTTTTGCACCTCCTAAATTCACCTTTTCTGGATCAAGAAAACAGGTGATTCTTATTATGATCACTTAACAACAGTATGTTTGGCAAGCGATTAAAATAAATATTTTTAGATCTTTTTAACTGGCTTTTGGAAATTTTAATGTGGTGCCCAACAGTCACGATTCATTTCTCAGTTTTTATTCTTTGCTCCAACTTTTAATGAGTTAGTCCAATGTAGCTTTGTATATGAATTGAAAAGAAATGATGCATGATGCAGTTAAGTGTCAAAGCCTCGAGTGATCACGGTTCAGATGGAGGAGGAGGAGCAGATGATGGAAAGCTGGTTATGCACCAAGAAAAAGAAACCAATCGGAACATTGAGTTTTCCGGTGAAAAGCCCGGTACTCCGTTACTCGATACCATCAATTACCCTGTTCATATGAAGAACCTTTCTCCTAAGGTAAATCTTCTTCTTGTTTCATTTTCGTTTCCGTTCGTGTTCGTGTTTATTGTAGTTTTTAGACATCTATCTTATCCGACTATCGGGTTATTCCGGGTGGGGTCCGCCCAATGTGCATAGTGAGAGGGTATACCGATGGTAGTACATCTAGTAATAAACTCCAACTGTGCCATCCCGTGTTAGCTAGCACGTGTTTTTTAATGTTTTTGTCCGAAATGATGGTTGGTTTTCAGTTTGATGTGTTCCCGTAAAGTATGTTGTGGGTGGATTTGTAGGATCTGGAGCAACTGTCAGAGGAATTGAGAGCAGAGATTGTGTATACAGTTTCGAAAACCGGAGGGCATCTGAGCTCAAGCCTAGGGGTGGTGGAGCTGACAGTGGCTCTGCATCATGTTTTCAACACCCCAGATGACAAGATCATTTGGGATGTTGGTCATCAGGTAAAATTACTCGGTGTCTGAAGCAACTTATTTATTCCGATTACGACTTAGTTTAATGAGAAGTTGAATTTTGAGTATTTGCGCAATCAGAGTTTACCTTGTATCGCCTGAGGGAGCGTTTGATATAGAATTAAAATCTTAAAGGAGAAATTTAGATGCTTTTAACTAAGTTTTCTTATATTAGTTGTTATTTAACCTGTTGCAAAAAACACCCTACAAGGACTTCTCCATAGGTTAAGTTGAATGAATAGTGATTGGTTGTAAAGCTTTGACTTTTCTTAATTGGGTTTAAGTACAATTTCAACTATTTTGGTGGTAACTTAATCAACTGGTAAACTTGTGTACCAACTGATTAGTGAAATGGCAATAATGTGGGATTAATTATTGGTTGATTGATTTGCAGGCATATGGGCATAAGATTTTGACAGGTAGGAGGTCAAAGATGCACACAATTCGAAAAACTTCAGGACTAGCCGGTTTCCCTAAGAGGGATGAGAGTGTGTATGATGCCTTCGGTGTTGGCCATAGCTCAACAAGTATCTCTGCTGGACTAGGTAGGGAGATTTGGAAACTTACCAAATGGAGTATCTTTAACTGTTTTAATGAGGTCGTATACGTGTGTGTATGTCTTTATGATAGCTAAGCGTAAAGTTAAATTGACGTACAACACATTAAAGCACGGTCTAGTTAGTATATGAGCATTGGAAAGTATACATCTGAGTTTAGATTTTGCTTTTGTAGTTAGAAATAAGGATTGTTTAGTGCATAATCGATGACCATTTAATTTAATGTGGTTGTATTCGTAGTACTTTTTGCATAATGCACGTTAACTGATGTACAGAATAATAAAGCATGTTCTAATTAGAGAATAAGTATTGGAATTATGTATCTAAGTTAGGATTTTGCTTTGGTAGGTATGGCTGTGGCAAGAGATCTATTGGGGAAAAGCAACAATGTTGTTTCTGTGATTGGAGATGGGGCGATGACAGCAGGACAAGCATATGAGGCCATGAACAATGCTGGTTTCCTTGATTCTAACCTTATTGTGGTATTGAACGACAACAAGCAGGTTTCCTTGCCCACTGCTACACTTGATGGCCCTGCCACACCGGTAGGTGCTCTCAGCAGCGCCTTGTCAAAGCTTCAGGCTAGCCCCAAATTTAGGCAACTTCGTGAAGCTGCGAAAGTAAGTCCGATTCCTTTTTTTTTTTTAGAGTAACGGTGTTAAATTCAATTAGATGGAGTTTGAGATTTTGTTTATTGGTGTTGGCAGAGCATTACAAAGCAAATTGGTCCGCAAGCACATGAGGTGGCAGCCAAAGTTGACGAGTATGCAAGAGGGATGCTGAGTGCTACTGGTTCTACGCTCTTTGAAGAGCTCGGTTTATATTACATAGGTCCTGTGGACGGGCATAATGTCCAAGATTTAGTTACTATCTTTGAGAGAGTAAAATCTATGCCTGCACCAGGGCCAGTTCTGATTCATATTGTGACGGAGAAGGGCAAAGGCTATCCACCAGCTGAGGCAGCTGCTGATAGGATGCACGGTAAGACAAATATTATTCATGGCATTACAAGCATAGTTTTCACAATGAATATCTAGATAGTGACTAATCTCTATGCCTTGTGTTTTTTCTATCATCTAGGGGTTGTTAAGTTTGATCCCATCACTGGAAAGCAAGTTAAGCCGAAATCCCCTACCCTTTCGTATACTCAGTACTTTGCTGAATCTCTTATAAAAGAAGCTGAAGTCGACAATAAGATTGTGGCCATTCATGCTGCAATGGGAGGTGGAACTGGCCTAAATTACTTTCAGAAGCGATTTCCAGAACGCTGCTTTGACGTTGGCATTGCTGAACAGCATGCTGTCACATTTGCAGCTGGCTTGGCTACCGAAGGCCTTAAGCCGTTCTGTGCCATTTATTCTTCTTTCCTACAGCGAGGTTATGATCAGGTTAGAAATGCAGTACGATTTGCATCAGAATATATTCAGAGTTGCTATTGTAATTCAACTAACATTATGGTTGTATATTGGAAAGGTTGTACATGATGTGGATCTTCAGAAGTTACCTGTGCGGTTTGCAATGGACCGAGCTGGATTGGTTGGTGCTGATGGACCAACTCATTGTGGGGCATTTGATGTTGCGTACATGGCCTGCTTACCAAACATGGTGGTGATGGCTCCATCGGATGAAGCAGAGCTAATGCACATGGTTGCGACAGCAGCAGCCATAGACGACAGGCCTAGCTGCTTCAGGTTTCCAAGGGGTAATGGAATAGGAGCAGTTCTACCGCTTAACAACAAAGGAACACCAATCGAGGTAAAGACGCTAACTTTTTCTTTATCAAATCTCAGTTACCTGTCAAATGCTCAGGGCTTAAGATAATAATGTGTTTGTATTGTTGAACAGATTGGTAAAGGAAGAATCTTAAGAGAAGGCACTCGAGTTGCCATTCTTGGATATGGTTCGATCATACAACAATGTTTGGGAGCTGCAGATATGCTGCAAGATTATAACATATCAGTGACAATAGCAGACGCAAGATTCTGCAAGCCATTGGATA
The DNA here is from genome assembly GCA_036897095.1 of Plantago elongata. NCBI lineage: Eukaryota > Viridiplantae > Streptophyta > Magnoliopsida > Lamiales > Plantaginaceae > Plantago > Plantago elongata. The sequence goes on along the minus strand of JAYMSP010005963.1, from coordinate 3,727 downwards.
CCGATCTGATCAGAAGGCTGGCTAAAGAGCATCAGGTTTTGATCACTGTGGAAGAAGGTTCAATTGGAGGCTTTGGATCACATGTTTCTCACTTCTTAAGCTTAAACGGCATCTTGGATGGACCTCTCAAGGTAATATAATCGCAAACTTTAAGAACTTGTGCTGCAATCGTTAGACTCGTTCCCTTAATATGCACTTGTTTAACCGTTAGACCGTTTAACTAAAGTCGTTTTTGCTGTTTCGTTGCAAAATGCAGTTGAGGTCAATGGTGCTGCCAGATAGATACATAGACCATGGAGCACCACAAGATCAGATTGAAGAAGCAGGTCTCTCTTCCAGGCACATCTGTGGAACTGTGTTGTCACTCATGGGAAGGCCGGTTGAAGCTCTTAAACTTCAGTGAAGAAAAGTAGACGCTATATATAGTTACTTTTACTATTCTGGTGTGGGAAAACAATGTAGTTTATGAGATTATCTATCTATCTGTCGAAAATACAAGACTTCACAAATGGATGGCATATAGGAACGCATCCTTTGTGGATATAAGCATTTATGTTGTCAGTGATGTATGTAGTTCTTTATCATGATAACATTGATCATCTTTTTGGTGAACCATCTGAGAGTGGGTAACTTGATGATTTCTGACCCCGTATCATCAAAACGTTCTGGGTATTTACTACTATTACACACAATAGTTACGCCCTAGCATCTCACGAAACTTAGTATTGATGTTGTATTAATCGATTTATGTAACAAAGTAAATAGTTATGTGAAGTGATACCAAATCAAGATTACTTGTTACTTGACTTTTGATATAAATATGCCAAATGTCAAGACAGTATTCTACGGCCAGCTTTAGTAAAGTATTACACCCTCCGTCCTATCAAATTTCATATATTAAAATTAGTGCATAATTTTATACAAAAGATTAAAATAATGATAAAAAATAAAGAAGATGATGAAAAATATACTTTTAGTGGTAAAATATATAATTTTTATGTAAAGTTAAGATTGTTTATTATTTGTCAGTGGTAGGATAAGTTTTCTTTTTAATAATTTTAGTAATGTATAAAATTTGATGAAACAGTTAAAAATGACAAATGAATTAAGTTTGATTGGAAGTTTCAAAATGAAAAGCCTAGGTTTGACAAGAGTTGTCCCAGCAAACAACAAAAAGAGCCACTGTGGAGCTGATTGACATGAACACTTAAATGGAATTTTGGTGAAATAGTGTTTGAAATGAAATTTCAACGGGATATTTAAAGTGTATTTTAGGCCAAAAAACTGTTCATCGAGTCAAATTGATTGATTTGGGTACCATGCCAATCAACCCCTAAGTCAAAATCAGTGGTGAAAGGTAACTTGTGTGGCCAAAAACGAACATAAGAAAAGGCTCCATCAATGAACCTTACTCCATCACCAATTACCTATCGATTTGTCCTTAATGATCAAGCCAAAAAAGAATTGCCAGTAGCACGTGAAACATTCTATACACCAATTCCTACAGAACAATTTCGCTGGCAAATCTAAACAAGCTTAACCTGTCAAATGTCAATGGCCGATCCACATGAATCATGCTTAAACAGTCGAACTACATGTCAAAACTCAAATTTTCAATAAGTTTCTAGGGAGGTCCAAAATCATTCGCAGGCCCCGATATTAGCTGTCTGTCAGCTTTTAGCTAAATTGCAACAGGTGCAGTTTATCAGTCACATGTTCAATTGCAAATCCTGCTCTATTGGTATGTTCTGCCTTTTAGGCGTATTTATTATACAACCGAAGCGGCCATTTCCCCATTCAAATCAAATATTTTATAAAAAAAATTAATTTCAATTGAAAATAGTCCACTCAAATTCTATCTCAATCAGTTCCAGGAATTATAGTTAGAAGGGTATTAGATTCGCCGTCCACCATCTTAACAGCAACGATCAAAATATAATGAAGGCCTGGAGCAGGCTTTGTGCGATCTGGATGCGCTCAGGTGTACCCGATATAATTACTTTTCCATTGCTTTCACCTGGACTGGGATCTTCAAATTCTATAGTTGCACCTGATATCTGGCAAAAGAGATCAAGCAAGATTACACAGTCTATTCTCTTTACCAAACACCGAATAAGACCAAGGTTGACAAACATGTACAGGTCATACCATTGGCAGCTGTATACTATATTATCGAAAAGAAAATACATATATCTTAAATGCAGAGCTAAGAGTTGTGTAACACATCAGTTACAAAAGTATTTGGAAAGTCAACTTGCACAAGACATGTCATGTAAGTGATATTGCCCAGATAATCTATGAAGCACAGATACGGCATACGTCTATGGGTGAACATACCTGCATCCTTACATCTTGGATACATATTTTCTCAGATCCTTTATCTAGCCTATTAAATATACATATTATAAGCAAGATTCCCAAGGTTTCCTTAGTTCTTTGGGGTTGAAAAGAAAAGGATAAAAACCTGTATAATTTTGGTCTTGGTTTAAATATATAGAAATTTGGTTTTGGTTTAAATATTCATGACAACCTGTATAATTTTGACATATTATATACGATATTGAAAGTTATGAAAACAAATTAACGTATCCCTATCTTAATTTTGGGACTTCTATGTTTCCATGTAATCGTTTCTTTCGGTGATTCTTAGCAGATAATGGTTTCCATATTATTCAATGCACAATTAAACTACCGTTGAGTTTTAGTTCAGATGCAGTGTGCAGTCCACTGCTTAAACATGGAAATTCCAACTATGGCCCTCTTTGTCTCAGGGCCTCAAATCATCAGAATTGTGTAACTTATGGTGATTACTGATTAGTAACTTTGGTCGTCTTATAGAGACTCAAACATTTGCTAAACATTCAGATTTGCTGGAGTATCAACAATCTGAAGTTGGGTTATACTAATATGCGTTAGACTCATAAATCCAAGTTACAAGAATCATGAGTGTACCTCTTTAAGACGTGCAAGATTGCTACCACTCTCACCATAAATAGAATCGAACGCTTCCCCTGGCAAAACAACCTCCACAGACTGTTTTGGTGCCTCGAATCCAGCCTTACTGCAGGGGTTATTGAAACTTGAGCAAAACCGTGAAACATCTATGATTATAAAGTAGCACTACGGTGAACTACAACTTCAGTCTGAAAACACTTGCGAAGTTCTCTGTTTGGAATTCTGTTTCACATTATTAAAATTTAAAAAGTACGGGAAAAATAACATTCAATCAGAAGACAAGCAAGCTAATGAATACTCCTAGGCCCTTAACACTTATCAAGACTTTCAAGGTTTTTACATTTTTTTTTTCCTATTGATCTCTCTCTTCACCCAACACCATACAACTTAACATAATAAAAGCACTATAATGGAGCTTGCTAAATATGAAAATATGGTCAACTTTAAGCAATAGCAGTAGTAATGTACAGGATATCAGAACAGAATGCTTCACAAATCTCTTAATGAATTTACTTGAATTAAAGAACATATATCACATGAGACACTAAATTAGCCTCGATACCTTCACGAAACAGTATCTCTCTCTCAGGGCAAATACAAATTGATTAACTGCAGTAGCACTTTTTTCGAAAGATTAAACTGCCGAAAGTAGTTGAAAGGAACTCTATGGCATACAGTCATACACATTAATACTTAACCAGACAAATCAACATTGATTTCAAGACCAGCACACATGCCAGTCTGGACTGAGTACAAGATCAGTCATTGTATT
>JAYMSP010005962.1:0-12587 GCA_036897095.1 Plantago elongata | reverse complement strand
TATATATATATAAAAGAAGCTATGTCTAATCTAATTAGGAGAATAAGATTAATCTAAAAAAGTTAATATATATAATTATATTTAATCTAAGTATGATTGACTAGTCTATTAATATTGAATATAAGGTTTTAAAGGAAGAGGAAAAACGGACAAACAAGCAAAGATATAGTAAGATTATGATGCAATTGCATGTATGATTGAATTGACCCTAGAATCTTTGAAACTTTTTCTTGTGTTTTATTGATTCTTCAGATTTTATTGATTGATGCTTCTCATGACTCTGGAAGTTCTTTAGGTTTCGATTGTTCCGCACACGACCGGTTAAGATCACATGAAACCACTCCGAGTAATGGTAAGTTTGACTGCACTAATTATAGTGATTATGCACTGTAATAGCTAGCAAAGCAACAACAAAAGTGCCATCTCTTTTCCTTTTGTCTGTACTAATATAAACTTAATCATTCCTTCTTATACATTTTTGGATTAAACATATAAATCGAATCATCATAGCCACATTGCCTAGATCCTCCTACCAATACCAATAGGCCTATCATTCACAAATATTTTTGATTCCTCGAATATGTTCTACTGAACATTAATTTGCAAGTAGCACCCTACTTTTGCTATATTGTATTTTGCCTTGTAAGATATTTATCAATAATCAGACTCCCAATGGACGTTCACTCCTTAGCCTTGTAAAGTTTTGATTATGCAAGTTGTCATATGTGGTTGCTCTGACATTGGTGACAATTTGGCAATTTGGGTGAAAGTTACGGCTGCAGCTTGGTTGTTCTAAATAACATCAGAATAGATTTAAACTAATTCGAAATTAAAAAGAATCGTGCCATATAAATAGAAATTGTATTTAAGAATTCACAACTCTTATATACATAAATTGGAAAAAAAAATGTAAAAGGATATTTTGTATTTTCGCTTAAATTACAAATTACGAATTGTATATTTTTAAAATTATCAATGCAAAAGTAGAAGTCGACTTTTTTACAGATTGCAACTTAGGCTTGGGGTAATGGGGTTATAAAAATTTTGGCCCTTTAAGTTTAGTTTTTTGAAGCATAGTTTGCTTCGCATTTTATTTTATGTGAAGGTTATGTTATTTCCCTTTTCAGCTACACCCATTTTGTAGTCGCTTGGTGTAATCAATTGCACCGCACCACTATTGTTGACTACTGGAACAATGGATGCTGCACTTGGACAATAAAATGAAATTCTTAATTAGTATTACTTAATTAACCATAATTGTGTTTTCAAAATAAAATAATCACCATTTTATATGCCAGTTGAATCTCTAAACACATACGACTGGACACGTTTGAACCAAATTTGGTAAAAAAATCGAACAGTAAGAATCACAATTACTTTACTAATTCTTTTCCGACTGAAAGTTATGGAACAGGGGAGGTACTTTGTTCTTCGAATGAGCCTTAGTCAAAGTAATTTCCAAGCCTAGAACCCTAGGAGAAGATTTTAATCATTAAAAATATGTAGCTATATGTTTCAACCCTTTCCAGTGGTGTCTGATCATGGTAAAAGTTGGAGAATTCTATAACGTCCAGAGGCTATGGCCCTAATCATATGAAGTGAAAGTGGACGCAAAAATTCATCTAAGTTCAAAATATTTTAGAGCCGAGATGCATGAAAAAATGAATGTATCAAAGCATTTCATGGATATTTCAATCATAAATGATGAGGGGAAACATGTCCTATGCCCGTAGTCGGTACAAAACAATATACTGTGGTAAAAAGTACTAAATTAAATAATATAATAAGTCTAAAGTCTTATTTCAATTTTGTAATTATTTAACTACTGATTATTAAGAAACGTTATATATATGACACGTTTACAACTTGTTTAGCACTTTTTTCAATTCCAGCAACATGCTACTAAGAAATGAACCATTGTGTGTAACACTCCTTCGTCCATTCAGTTGTTGTTTCCGTATGAACCATTGTATGTATTCTGATAAGATTCTGACTCACTTGAACCTTATTGCAACTATAAAACTTTAGGTGTGTATACGACTCGATTAGATTACTCAAATTAACGACCCTGACTGTGATGAGAATCGTCCATTTTTTTATTTGTTCAACATTTGGTTGGAGCTCATGTTGTCTCAATGATAGCTCTCGCTATTTTAGAAGCCAGTTGCAATAACGCACGCACTATTGGATCTATCTCTACATCAATCATTTCAAAATGCATCTCCTATGTACCTTAAACTTCTCTTCAATCGATACTAATATTCTGCATGCATTGCTTTATTAAAATTAAAAATATATTTATATTTCTGATTTAAATCTGCTATGTAAAATTGTCACTTCTCGATCAAATTACAATTATCCGTTACTAATTTTATGTTCTTTAATAGATTTGGAATATCGTTACTGAAAAATGTTGTCAATATTTTCATAATTTTCTTTTCTTTGTTTAATTAAATTAAACACGATTTCAGGACTCTACACTGAAAAAGTATTAATCTGAGAATATAATATTTTAATAAAATTAATATATAAAATTAGGTATGTCACGTCAAATATATATAATTAGACATGTGGATATAGTAATTAATTTATAAAATTTATCGATACCACGCTTAAATGAACAACGCAAGTTACATATTATATTACTTTATTTTATTTCATAACCGAACTCGAACTCAACCAAATTAGGACGATATTAAATAACTATTGTATATACATCATCGATCATACCTTAACAATAAGCGTAACTATAATTTATATTGTGTATTTAAATATGTTGAATCAAATACAATTCGACCCTGACAACAAAGCACAACTCAGTTGACAATGCACTTCATCTTCAATCAATAGGTCGAGGGTTCGAGTCACACTATAATCATTTCAGAAAAAAAATAAAATACGATCCTACCCTTCAATAAAATTAACCTATTGAGGATGCCCCTCATTTTATGTACGGGTGAGATGATCAATACTAGGAAAGTCCGTCATTAACATCATCTTTTTTTTTTAAAAATAACCTTACACTACAAAAAAATAAAGACTATTAGTATGAGATTTAGTAACTCATGAAAAAACGTGTTACAAAAACGCACATTAGTCTCAAGATGTTAAATTTATGGTAATAAATACTTTATACAAATAATTTTTCCAAATCATGATCCGTATAGTCATATCAAATGCTACAATTCCAACAACCATCTCATACTATTATTTCCTACACTATCACTAATAAGAGATGAAAAAGAAAATAGAGAAAAAAAGAATATAAGCATTTGTGATAGACACAACACACTAACAATAGAATTTATGTGGACTAATTATATACCTAATTAAGACAACATTATATTGGTGTGGTTTATGACTTTATGTACTTGTTTTTTATTTTTTACATAGAGCAAGTCTCTTGAGAGATGGTATTTAAATAATTTAGATGGACCTATACTTAAAAAGAAATTAAGGATATCATTAATAAAGAAACTCATATTTTTAATATTTGAGGTTTTCATATTATAACAAGAGTTATTTCATTTTTATGTATATGTATAATAACGATATTTTTAATAAAAATCTTCAATAAACATGGCTACCATCTCAATGCATGTGGTTCTTATTATTTGATTCTCTATAAATGCGACCCCCAAAATTTGAAAACGGTAACAAAATTAAAAATGAAACATCCAATTTTAGAATGAAGAGAGTAATTTTCAGTAAAATTTATATTATATAGTAAAATTACATACAGTCATATTATAGGAGTCATGAAAAATTATTCCTATAGAGAGTTTATTCCTAAATAGAGGTTTTTACTAAAAAAAATACATTTTTAATAATAAAATAATGTGTAAAACTTAAATATTATATTTATTGAATAAAATTGCTAAATACTAACTTGACAAGATAGAAACGTTTTTTTTTTCAATTAAGAAAGTTAATATATAGATAAAATTACTAATTTCACGTAAGTTAAATGATAGGCAAATTACTATAACAAACAACTTTAGATGAGTATTTTACGTCTTAAATTTCAGAATGAAAATTATATATATAAATAAATATTATTAAATGTTATGTTATTTATTACTATATGAAGGTATAATTACTTAATGCAGTACCGGAGAAAGGCATGAAATATGACAATGTGGAGTTTATTCTTATTTATAACTGGTCCCAAGTTGGACCAGAATTTTTTATTACTATATGAAGTTTATTCCTTTATAGAGTTATTTTTTATGGATTTTTTACTGTAATATTATTTTAGTCTAATGTAAGTGTAATATATAGTTAATGTTGGTATAGTGTGACGGTTTTGATTGATTAGTGACACTTAATAACCGTCGTCAATAATGGGTCAATTAGGCTTACCAACTTGGATTGATCGGGCACCAGTAATCTATTACTTGTTCCATTTCTGTTTTCTTCTGAAAACATGTGGATATGTGGTGTCACATTGTGTAACAGATGACCGGGGTAAGATAATAACTCGATATGGTGAACGGTGCCTAATTTGGGATTATGGAGCTCTTACTGAGGAGGGTTTGGACCTTCTTGTAATTTAGGCTATGTTGCTTGGGCGGATCGGAAACGTTGATTGAGCTTAAATCGTATTTAAGATTGTAGTACTGAGTTCTGATATATGTTAAATCTGTTCAAGTACCATATTCACTATCTAACTACTTGATAGATATCGAGGTCTTGGTATTTCCTTCCTCATTTTAATGAAGTTTCTTCAAATGCGCTGCTTCAAAGACCAATAGCCGGTTCCTAAGTTCCATTTTATCCCATGGAAAAGAGGGTGCCTGATAGTTGGTCAGGCATTGAGCCTGGGTCTTTCAAGGTTAGAGGAGTAAATTATCTAAGGTAATGGAGCTCTCCTTGTTACTTTGGCTATATAGAAGTAAATATCACGTAACTATATTTTTTTGTTAATAGTTTTTCTTAACATTTGCATATTTTCCATGCAGGGATATAAAGAAAGAGTTTGCAGCAGACTCTGCTGCATACATCCCGTTTGGTCTTGATGTATTTTTGTCTAGGAAAAAAATTGATCACATTGCTCGATTTGTGGAACTTCCTGCTGTCAATTCTTCTGGGAAGCTTACGCCCATTCTTGTTGTAAATGCTTAGGTGTTGCACTCACACGAGTTTAATGTACATAGATACCATGGAATGCTTCGTTTCCTTGCCTCCATTATTTATTTTACTTTTTGGACAACATTTAGTGCATGATATTAATACAGAGTATATCTATCCTATTCAAGTCCATCACAAACATATAACATTACCTTTTATTAACTACATTGCAATCTGTGAAACTTCGCTAGCTCATTATCATAAATTTCATGGTGTGCTCCATTTAAATTTATCTGAACACTTTATATCTGCCTTGCAGGTACAGTTGTATCTTGCAACAATATTCAGGGTGAAACATATGGGGAAGGGATAAGTTTCGTTTTCGTAGAGAGACTGCAATATTTCGTTTTCTTGTAAAAGTGTGCCAGCAACTACCATCTCCTGATTATCTCAGCATTTGCCAGTGCTTATGTTCTTAGATCAGCCTGACGGTGCTTCAGCCATATTAGAGAATTTTATCTGGAGAGACTTCAATACAGGTAACTCAACAATTCTTAACTCATAGCAAGTAAGAAATACGCCTTGCATTGAATATTTTGATGTGGCTGAGGATACTGATCAGTGTCTAAGTGTTGTTACTATGTGAATAAATAATTCATAAGGGTTATATAATTATTTGTTATGGTGTGTATTTAAGTTGTCTTTTCATTAATCTCTCTATGCCTTTTGTTCTTGGTGTTTCATTCGCACATTTATTCTATTTTCTGCCAATTTCTTGTCCTTGCAGATTTCCTTCATACCTGCATCAACTTCAAATAGTGACAAGATTTTCGTAGATGATCAGAATTCATGGCTTGAAGCATGATCCCTTAAATGTGCATACTTCAAAGCATTTTTGGGTGCCTGTTTTGCCCAAAACTGATGATTATGAATATCCCTTTTAGTGTTTTTATCAATTATTTGCAGTTTTGGTTACATTTTTGGAAGGATGTTTTATTGGGCTGTTTTTAAGATTTTGAAAGTTGATTTATGGACAATTTAGGAGGAAATCTCTACCTTTTTGGTTTTTTCTTTGTGCAATAGTATAAAAGCTTTGTATCATTTTAGGTGATTTTGTAATTTAGGGATTGTTTTAGATATTTGGATTTAGTATTGTACTGAAAATATAAAGAATTTAATGTACATGGGTTAATGTGCAAATATGACGACTAGGGTTTGGGGTTCGAATTTTTATTTGTTTTTCCTTTTTTTTTTGTTTTTAGCATGGTATTTGCGACTGGTGCTAAGCGTCACAATAACTTTTTAGCGACGGTATTTGTATTCACAAATCTAAATCCGACGTTCTTTTAGCAACAATTTTATGAACTTTTATGAACTGTAGTTGATGTGATCAGTGACGGATTTTGGTGATCGGCGACGGTTATTGACCGTCGTAAATAACCTATTTTGTTGTAGTGCCACTTTTCAGGTAAATATTGGTATATGCAAAAGAGTTGTCAATATTTGTTGCTAGTAGCCTTTCTTTCGTGTGAGAAGTTTGACCGCTATAGCTAATAAAACATAACCATCACACTATTTAGCATGAACCATTTGCATCAAATTATTCAACGAAATCCTATTTGTGACAGGGTCAACTCTTATAGCATTAATATTGCCCGTTACTAAAAAGCATCTTTTTCTGTAGTGTTATATTACAATACCGAAATAGGTTTAGTTACATGATTAGCCGAATAAACTACACGAGAAACCAAGTCAATATTATCGCTACGAAGCATATGAACCAGCCACGCAGGGCTACGAGACCAGATAAACCATCGACAATTACCCTGTTGCAATGCACCTTCTGAAACAGCTTCAGAACCAAAATGGGGCTCCAACAGACGACATCCGTACTTAGCTAGAAGATCTGCAGACCGATTAGATTCCCTATATACACACATAACATGGTAGTCCTGAAGTTCTTGCATTAAGCCGACAATGTCCCTAAGATGCAGCTAAGGGACCCTCCACTACTGTCGAGACTCCGGACCCTCCTGCCTAATCCTGGAAATAATATGAAAAACAACTTGTGAGTCCGTTTGCAAAATTAATCGTGAATACCTTAAAGATTTTGCTAAAAGTAATCCTTCACGAAATGCAACAAGCTCCGCCACGGTAATTGTAGTATTTCCTAACCAACCGGCCTTAGCAGCTACAAACAAACCCACACTATCCCGGATAAGGCACCCGAAACCTGCAACATTAGTATCTAAGGAAAAAGCACCGTCCGAGTTAACTCCGACGAAACCAGCCGTTGGCGGGGTCCACTTGCAAAGCACAGTGACAGATTTACGGAGACGTAACGGAAAAACCATTTCAATTTCCTTTAGGGTATGAAGAATACTCAAAATAAGACGTCGAGGATGAATATTTTCATTACGGAAAATAAAACGGTTATGAGCCTGCCAAATGTGCCACATTATTACTGCCAACCGTATCTGACTCGGATGATTAATGGTGAAAAGAAAACAGGATAGCCGAGAGATGCGGAAAATCATCATTGGCAAAAGTAGGAAAGAAAGCACGCCGAACACTGTCAAAACCTGAAGACGAAAATATTAGATGGTGGAAAGTTTCTGGTGAATGTGCTGGGCAAATAACACAAAGGGGGGAAGCAAGTAAAGTTGTTGATAAAGTCGATCAGATGTGGATAATCGATCATGAAGTGCTTCCCAATGGAAAATTTTATTCTAGAAGATAATCATAATTTCCAAAGACGGTGCCATGGTAACATTGGGGTAGAGAAGTTACGGTTAACAAGTGCCATATAAGTGGATTTGATCGTAAAATCACGCAACTTCCCAGTATCCCAACATATTTGATCCGGAGATGGGTTATAACCGCCCAAACCTCCGGAGGCATAACTTGAGAAAGTTTAATGCGATCCGAATGCCCATTAGGAATAAAATCAGCCACCATGGCGTCAGAATCAATAACAGAGTCCACCAGATTATTTAATGGGCCAAACTTCGTCCAATTATCCGTCCATAATTTGACTAATTTTCTGTCTCCAATTTCCCAAGCCAGGAACGATTTAAACTGTGGGAGATGACGACAAATACATTTCCAAAGCCAACTAGAAGTGAGTCTCGCACTCGAGTCCAGAATTGTCGAATTAGGAAAGTATTTAGACTTAAGAACCCGAGCCCACAAAGTAGATGGCCTAGTAAGAAGACGCCACAAAAGTTTAAGTTGAAAAGCCTCATTTAAGCGGGTAAGATTTCGAGTCCCGAGGCCTCCCAAGTATATATTTGGGTGAGCAGATCGTGCGCCATTTAACTTTAGCTTGAGTTTTCCCGGAGCGAGAGGCATTCCATAAGAAATGATTATTAATGGAATCAAGTTTGGCTAAAGTATGAGCCGGAATAGAAGAAAATGACATAGAATAACTAGGGATAGTGCAAGTAACATATTGAATAAGAACCGCCCGACCCGCATGAGAAAGGAAGTGGTTATACCAAACATTAATGCGACCGAGGACCTTATCCACTATGCCATGAAACAGATCTTGCTTTTTATGTCCCAACAGAAAGAAAATACCTAGATACTTGTCCTGACGATTATTATGAACTACTCCTAAACTATCAGTGATGCATTGTTTTAAAGGAATAGGAGTGTTAGGTGAAAATAAAATTCTTGACTTCAGCCAACAGACATTCTGTCCAGAAGCCTGCCCATAAATAGATAGACAATCCTGAACCATACGAATAGAGTTACGGGATGCATGGCAAAAGATCATGCAATCATCCCCGAGGCAGAGGATGGGTACCGGAAAACCAGTCTGACAAGTTTTCAAAGCACGGAGACATTTAGTGTCAACCAGTTTCCAGAGTTTATGCACAAATAGTTCTTGATACAAAATGAATAAATATGGGGATAGCGGGTCACCCTGACGTATTTCCCTCGTCGGAGTCCAATGCTTTGAAATATGACCATTTACTTTGACCACAAAGGAAGCACGGGAAATTAGAAATCGGATCCAAGGGTGGAAATTAAATTTAATCAGAGCAGGATTGAGAAATTGACATTCAAGTATGTCATAGATTTTTTCAATATCTAATTTAAGTGCCAAAACTGAAAACCTAATGGACATTAGATAATTAACACCTTCAACATTACTTCGGCCAATAGCAGCTAGCTTATGTGTGAAGAATGTCAATGGATTTAATTTTCTATAATAGATAATTAACATCTTTAAGATTCTATGCATTATCAAAAGGCAGATTTTTCTTCTTCTGTAACACGTTACCCGTACGTACTACACTTATAAAATGTATATTATCACATCAAAGGAGATGCTTGTCCGATCAAAAGCAAAATCCATGCATAAACATCTCTTAACCAAAATTTATAAGCATCTTATTGAACAGCTAGCTCTAGCTAGTACTATTAATTAGGTCATTTTTCTGATGTTCGACTCGGTTTTCTTTACAAAATTTTATAAGTGTCTGAATCAGTAAAGTATAGAGGAACAATTAAGGACTTGTTCTTGACTAAATTCTTCATTACTTTTCTTCTCAAAAGGTATGATCAATTGTTCTCTGGAAGCACTACGGCAGACATTTTCAAGCTCCAATTGACACCTATCAGAGAATACTTAGGTTTTAATATTGAAACACTTCTAAAGAAATAATGAGCATCTTCAAGAGTGACATGAAAGTGAGATATAAAGAATCTAATCCATTGGCATTTTTGTAGTACATGGCTTTAATAGCCTCTTAATTTCGAACCGGTTCTTCGCGGCTCAGTTATATTTCTATGATGATTAATTAGAATAATTATTTAGGATACATATGTAGCATTGTGTATAAAATGAAAATAATTAAGGCTAAGCTTAATTAGCCTTGTTAGTTAAAAAAAAAAAAAAAAAGAAGCCTTGTTAGCGCTTGAACCCCACCCATTGTTTCAAAAAAGAAAGTTTTCATACATATATATATCTTTTCAAATGACTCCATTATATGCATACAATATTAGAGCTAAAAAAAGTCGTGTACATAGAGTCCAATATATAATTTTCATTTTACTGAAATAATTATCACTTTGGTTAGTCATTTTAAGTCATGAACGAATATGTGTTACGGTATTTAATGGTGTTACACTTGCAGAGTTTATTGAAGTTACCTCAGTCTATTCGTCAGTGAAAGTGTTGATATTTTTTCAAATAGTATATTATAACAATTTAAATGTTCAAGTATAGAATTGATGGTTGTGAGTTATACTTACAACTTAAATGGAATATGTCGCGCGGCATCGTTATAAACTTATAATGCACCGATTGTGTTAGAATTTTGAAGATAATCAAATCTGGCTTGTTTTTTCTAGAGTATTTGAGAGAAAAAGAAAAAAGTGACATAATTGTAAATGGAGAAAGGAGAATACAAAAGAATGATTTTTAAAATTGATTCTGAACAGTCCAACTACCGCGGATTCCTATCGATCATCACTTTTGACCAGGCCAATTAATATTCATCATAGGTCTAATGATCAATACTTTGTTTATTGCAAAGTTACGAGTATAATTGTTATTATGAGATGATTGGTGCATTTATTATTAAATTCAATAGTAATGGAAGATACTGGCGAATAAATCCTTTCTTGGGTCCATTTGGAGAAGTTGATCACGAGATGGACAAAAGCTTGTCGACACATGAACTTAATCACGTTATAAAATTGACATTATTGAGTTAATGTGCACGAGTAGTTTATTGCCTTTTTAATTGTATGTGCTCGGTTCTTCAGCATTATACACCTAGCAGACAGGAGATAATGTATACATTTTTAGTCACAATGATGATAGTTTTTTTTTTCCTATATGTGACTATGTATTTAGTAATGAAACATGACACATGATTCATGAATGTTTGATTCATATATGAGTAACCTTATTTACTTACGTTACCTTTTCTTTTACGGTGAAATTGTATTTTGAACTATATGAATGGGGCTGAATTTAGTTAGATACTACCATCGTTTAGGTTCAACAATACAATCACTCCTATTTAACGATCTTCAAACCAACTAACAAATAAGCACAAAAAGATAAGTAAACACACAACGCAAAATTTACGTGGTTTGGTAATTACCTACGTCCATAAAATACCAAAATTTCTATTACTCAAGAACCAAAACATAGTATACAAGGAATTGATCCAAACTACCAAACTGTCGAGCTCCGTTCTCTCTTCCTCATCGTGTTTCTCTCTAGAAATCTCAATGTGTTTGCATATGTTTTCTCATGATTTATTCTAGTACCTACATGTGTATATATACTAGAGGAAATCAACATATATCCTTTTTCCTAATAACAAAAGAATTCTATTCTAACTAGAAAAGAAAACTTCAGTTTCAAGCAAAAGAAATCCCAGTTAGATTTGACTTCTAACTGTCTTCTGTGTCTTCAGTGTAGTCACCACACCACACCGCTCCAGTGTTATATCCAAGTGTTTCCAGTACACTCTAACACCACACATCATATATCCTTATTCCAGTGTTTCATTTATACCATGTTTCATTACTTCCTATGATATTAAACTAAATGGCTTCACAATTCTCCACCTTAGCTTCATATCAATGTAACCATAGTATACCACACCATTCATGTCCCTAGAGTTAGGACATAACCCTTCCTTCCATCAACTCGATAGAACTGGGACACGACCCAAACTTCATCACCGAAATTGATTTAGTAAATCCATCTGCCAGATTGACATCTGTATTGATCTTCTCAATCTTGATAGTACCCTTCTCAACTTCATCTCTAACAAAATGAAACTTTATATCAATTTGTTTGGACCTGTCATAGTAAGCTTAATGCTTCGACAAGTGAATTGCACTTTGACTATCACAAAATATAGTCACCAGTGTTTGTAGTACACCGAACTGTCCTAGAATTCCTTTAAGCCATATAGCTTCCTTCAACGCTTCAGTCATAGCTATAAATTATGCTTCCTTAGTTGATAATGCAACCACAGGTTGATGAGTAGACTTCCAACTCACTGATGTACCAAATAATGTGAATACATATCCAGTTAAAGACATCCTAGTATCCAAATTTGCAGCATAATCCGAGTCGACATACCCAACCAGTGCATCATTCTCTGTCGGATTTTGCTCATACACCAATCACATTCTAATAGAAATACTAATGTACCTGAGTAACATATATCTGTTGTCACGCCCCGGGACTGAATTGTAGGTCCCGCTACAATTAATATTCATTTAATAATATATTCGCCACTCTGCCTGTTGGCGTGACCGGCCGTGTGAACGTTACCCCGTCCACACGCAGCCTTATCCACCCGTTAGTCTTACATCAGAGTTTACGCGGAAATAATTTTATTAGAAATAATATACGGGCGAGTGGTTATTGGTATCAGCATGTCTACAATCTCAAAATACAGGATCTCCAAATCTCAACTACGTGTTAAGATTTTACAGACCAAAATACAGCGTCTTACTTTACAAAGAGTCTAGTAACT